>KV921218.1:0-34616 GCA_002081555.1 Protostelium mycophagum | reverse complement strand
TCTGAAGTAATATTTGTCTTCTGCCAGTTTTCGCCCAGTTTTTGCGTAGTTCTCATCGAGTTCTCGGCAGGTTTTTGCCCAATTTTCATGGAATTTTCTATGAACCCCACCCAGCATGATTTTGATGTTATTGTACAATATAGAACACTTAATCAATATTTATTGAAGATATTGCAGTGATTTTATATAGCACAATTGTGGTGTGAAGAAGCTCCCAAAAACTTGGAAAAGATGGCAATGATTAGTTTGACATAAGATAAATGTGAATTGGGCCTTGATTCTCTCAATCTGTGAATATTCTTGGAGGTGTGAACCGCCGCGTGTCACTACTGCCTGCGTACAGGACTAGCAATTATTAAAGCGGCAGATCAGACTTGTCAAAAATCCATTTCGTGAGTAAATCACTTCTAGGGCTGGCACAGAATTTTGTTTTGTTGCAGAATTCTGTTTCCATTTCTGTTTATTTCACAGAACACAGAAATAGAACAAGCAATTTTTGACAGATTGATGATTTAGATAACAAGTGCTAATGATGATAGAGGGGCTAAAACACATATGGTTTGTGGTCACATCACCAACAGACATCACCAACAGATTGGGAAGAGCTTCATCGCATGCACAGAACAAGAGGATACACATTTCACAACATTTGTGTTCCTAGACTATTTTGTTCGTGGCGCTGTGCGCCATCGCATCATCTTTTTGCTGCGGCAGAACTGCGGGTGTACAGAGGCAGCCAGGTTGTGCCACCATGCGTTGCGGCACAGCCGCAAACTTCCTCACGGCACGCTCTTTTGTCTGTAATGCTGTGTTGCGGCAGAGCCGCAGCCGCAGTGTGTTTGCCTCTGCAGCAGAGCGGCAATGTGTACAAAGACAGCCAGAAGCTGCGTGAAGATTTTAACTGATGCATAATCGGAATACTTCGTTTGTGGTGCTGTGTTGCAGAGGCAAATATACCGCGGCAGAGCCGCAGTAAAGATGGTGCAGTGGCGCACAGCGCCACGAACAATATGGCCTCGGAACCCAAGGGAATATGCTTCAAAGCCGCAGTGTATTTATCCCCGCAGCTCTGCTGCAGATGTACAAAGGCAGCCAGAGGCCGCGTGGCAGAGCTGCAACAGAAATAATTCTCCAGAGTAATATGGTTGGACTCACGCATAGTCCGAGTACTGGTTTGTGGTCACATCACCAACAGATTGGGAAGAGCTTCATCGCATGCACAGAACAAGAGGATACACATTTCACAACATTTGTGTTCCTAGACTATTTTGTTCGTGGCGCTGTGCGCCATCGCATCATCTTTTTGCTGCGGCAGAACTGCGGGTGTACAGAGGCAGCCAGGTTGTGCCACCATGCGTTGCGGCACAGCCGCAAACTTCCTCACGGCACGCTCTTTTGTCTGTAATGCTGTGTTGCGGCAGAGCCGCAGCCGCAGTGTGTTTGCCTCTGCAGCAGAGCGGCAATGTGTACAAAGACAGCCAGAAGCTGCGTGAAGATTTTAACTGATGCATAATCGGAATACTTCGTTTGTGGTGCTGTGTTGCAGAGGCAAATATACCGCGGCAGAGCCGCAGTAAAGATGGTGCAGTGGCGCACAGCGCCACGAACAATATGGCCTCGGAACCCAAGGGAATATGCTTCAAAGCCGCAGTGTATTTATCCCCGCAGCTCTGCTGCAGATGTACAAAGGCAGCCAGAGGCCGCGTGGCAGAGCTGCAACAGAAATAATTCTCCAGAGTAATATGGTTGGACTCACGCATAGTCCGAGTACTTTGTGAAATAGATTCCGTTTCCATAGTAACCGTCGTCCAGCAGCTGCACAGGTTTTTCCTTCTTCTTTCCCTTCTTATGTGCCATTTTCTTCAGGGTCTGAGGGTGTAAAAACCCGCCGGCGCAGATTTTCTGGATGGAGTCTTCTGTCGTGCCGTGGAAACCCCATTCTTCCGCTTCACTTTTCCCGCCATTCTTTCTGTTTTTGTCGTCGATGTCTATCTACAACGAGTCATGATCTGATTTCGTAGATTTATTCTCAATTTATCTATGAGAGATTTTTATGACAAGCCACAGTATGTTTGACTCTGCAGCAGAGCTGCAGATGTACAGAGGCAGTCAATGGCTGCCACCATGTGTCGCATCAAAGCCGCAGTGTGTTTGTTTCTGCAGCAGAGCTGCAGATGTACAGAGGCAGCCAACGGCTGCCACCATGTGTTACGGCAATGTCTATAGAGATGTAGAGGCAGCCAACGACTGTCTAAGTGCAGAAGATGCAACAAATCGTGTGTCAAGAGAAGAAGAAAATGCCAAAAGTCATTCTTCGAATATTTATGAAATAAGGTATAGTGCTGTGGCAACGGTTTCTTATGTTTCAGAAGATATTCCAAATCACGGTAAGAACAACACACGTATGACTTTTAGATTTTCTAAGAAAAAGATTGTCTACAACAAGGCACAATTATAAATCTCACCTTGCGCTTTTGACATAGTGTCATAAAATCTGGTAGAGACCTGTCATAATTTATAAATATTCAAAAAATCTCACCTTTTTTTCTGTGTAAATTTATAAATATTCAAAAAATCTCACCTTTTTTTCTGTGTAAAGTTTTTTCAGTTTGGCATTTACAACTACACCAACTTCGGCGACTGTGTAGTTACCTGTAAAAGAATTATCAACATTTGTTGTTCTTTTTCTTGCGGCTAAAAATAGAATATCGTCGCTGGGGATCGAAACGCAACTTTTACATGGTAATAACCGTGAAAACACACGTATGACTTTAGATTTTCCGAGAAAAAGATGTGTCTACAACGAGGCACAATTATAAATCTCACCTTGCGCTTTTGACATAGTGTCATAAAATTTGGTGGAGACCTGTCATATGTCAAAAACGTGAGCCTGCTGTTCCTGGAACGGGGGTCTCTCGTGGCCAACAGTAACGTGTAGGGGGGTCTCTGCTACATAGACAAACACACTGCGGTTCTGCCGCAACACATGGTGACTGCCATTGACTCACCTTTGCAAACGTGTTGGTGTATTCTTTACACTTGACACTGTCCCCTTTCGTGATCCGGATAATCTCGAAACCACCAGCGTTTAAAATTCTTCTCTCTTCTGTCGGCAGATCCATGTCTTCTTCGTTCTGTCGTGGTGAGATTCGAAAATCAAACGTGTGGTTTTGGCGGGAAATGGGACTTGAAGTCTTTTGTTTCCGTGGTACAGCCAAAGAATGTACTTCTTCACGGTGTTTGGTTGTATTTTATATATCACAAGCTTGCGGCGGCAACAAGACACTCTCTAGCAATTCCAAGTTCCTGGATTTTCCGCTCATTTCTGCAGCAGCTGCACATCTACAGATGGAACACATAATGGCTGCCTCTGTACATCTGCAGCTCTGCTGCAGAGACAAACAAACACGCTGCGGCTCCGCCATCACAATGGTGTCATGTCTGTTGTGACTTTTTTGGCGCAAAGCGCCACAGCATCAATGCATGGCGGCAGTTGCTGCCTGCCTTTGTACATCTTCAGCTCTGCTGCAGAGGCAAACACTCCTGCAGTAAAAAGATGATGCAGTGGCGCGTGGCGCCACCAACAAAACTTGATAACTTGATGGGATATGTGTGATGACTTTGACCACCTTCTCTCCATCTTTGTATTCATCTTCTGTCCAATTTAACTTCGCCAATAACTCTGAATGCGTCTCTTCTGACACATTGTTCTGTCTCCTGTACTCCCTCAACTTTCTCTTATTGTCTTTGGAGATCTTTCTGCTGAGCAGTGCAAATTTGAGAAGGCTGCTATAGTCTTCTACCGATTTATCTACTGACTCTATCTCCCATTAGAGGATTGTCATGATATATGATAGTCATAATGTAACACTCACTAATAGGTGATGGCTTGAGCACTGGCGGTTTGATCTTTTGATTGTCTTTCACTGCTTGTTCTTTTTTTGGATGCGAATAATCGATGAAGTGCTGTGGATTCTGTAGAATTGAGTGCGTGTGAATAATTCATCTTAGAACCTTTCTGTAGCAGTTTTCTCTGTATATACAAGGACCATTTGGATACAGTTGTTCTTCATCTTTCTCTTCCTTTTGATCATCTTGTTTGATCTTCTTTGGTTCAAGCTTATCCTCTATAATATCCTCTTTCTTGGCTCTCTTTGGTGGCATGGTGTGTATTTCCAGAAATGAAGTTGTCACCAATGTCAATCTTCCCCCTTCCAAGAATTTAAATTTTTTGAAGCATATTCCGTTTTTCTGTTGGCGGGAATCAGCAGCATGTTATGTTACCGTATGTAACAACGGTTATTGACGTGCTCTGTTTTAGGGAGTGTCAGACGACATCTGTATTTGGATATATAACAAAGTCAAAGCAAGTTTTTTGTCTGAGCAATGTACAAAGGCAGTAGAGCCATAACAGAAATTGCAGACAACACCCTGTCTTTTCAGTGATGATGGATGATCACACTTGTACATGGGAAGTCAATATTCTTCACATGCAGTAACCATCTCAACATCTGTCTCCTCCTCTCTCTATTGTGATGAACAGTGTATTTGAAGCACTTGTGGCAATCCGGACGCTGATCTCTTGCTTCAGCAACATCAGACCACAAGGCCAGGTTGAAGCACTTGTCCACGTCCATCTCATACAATCTCCTCGCTAATGATATGGGCACGAGATGCTCCGCCATCCAAAGCAGAGTACCAGCAAGTAGTGGAAGAGCACTCAACATCTGTCTCCTCCTCTCTCTATTGTGATGAACAGTGTATTTGAAGCACTTGTGGCAATCCGGACGCTGATCTCTTGCTTCAGCAACATCAGACCACAAGGCCAGGTTGAAGCACTTGTCCACGTCCATCTCATACAATCTCCTCGCTAATGATATGGGCACGAGATGCTCCGCCATCCAAAGCAGAGTACCAGCAAGTAGTGGAAGAGCAGCATGATGATGTAGAAAATGAAAGGTCTGTAAGCTCATACAGCTGAGTGATGCCTCTTCCATGTGCCTCAGCTCATACTTTCTCACATAGTTGTGGACATACATCACGATGTCAATGTGGCCTGCCACAATAGGCATGTTGATCATGTTGTTGTTCCACTTGCATCTGATCCAAATCATTGACATCTTGATATGTCTTTTCATCATCACTCACCCCCTCTGTACTGTAAGATATATAAGTATGTCCAGTTTATCACTCTTTATACACTCCTCGCACATCTCCTCTAGATCCCCGATCATTCCGAGCTGTTCCGCTCTTTCCATCTTCTGTATCACCTTGTGAGTCTCATTTCTGATTGCTCGACAGAAGACATCGCTGCTTGAAGTGGGAGGCGCACCATGCTCCAACAACCATATACATGTGTCTAAAGAGCCAGCAGAGTGAACGCAAGAAGATGAGAGGGGAAAGTCGTGAGCGTGAAACCATTCTAATGCCCTGATCTGGTTCCTCTTGGCTGCCTTGATAGGTATGTACCACATATAGTCACCTCGTGTGTTGAAGAACCTCTCATACATGTATTGTAATGTCTCTATCTGCCCTGCTCCTCCGGCATACTTCAAGAGTAAGAATGCTGGCACTGAAGACTCATCATCCTCTATGTAGATCTACAAGACCCAGACGAGCAGCCTCACTCATGATGCAGGTGATCAGCTGAGCCATATCCTGTGGACGTCAGTCCTGTAGGTGTACAAACAGTCCTCAGACCTCCTTTTTTGCCCTCTTTTCATCGACCACACTTTTGATTCTGCTGATTCCATCCTCCTCTCTGCAGAGCTTGTTGATCTCTCGTCTTAATTCTCGATTCAGATCTGGTAACGTGTGTTCCCCCAAAATCAATTCCGTGGAAATCATCTCTTTCTCTTCTTCGCAAGGAGTCCTGATCTCCTCTGTCCACCACTTTGTCACCTCTTTAACATCGCACGGAAATAAAAGTGAGGAGAAGGTGATGAAACCTCGTCTCTCGAGAATGACTTCTGCCGCTAAAGACATCTGTCGGCAGGTGAAACTGATCGGTAACAAGTCGCAGGAGGGAAGGTGGTCCAATAACCTCACCATTACATCCAGTGGTATCGACATCGAGAGATATCGTCGTCGGGGAATCGCAACAAATTGCACGACGACGACAGCGTCGATGACGCTCCTCTCTGAACGAGAGCTTCATTGCAAGCGGGATGAGAACTAGGCAGACTCTATTGTCATTCCTTCTCCTCCTTCAGATATGTCTCGGTCTCCAATGTCAAGGCCACAAAGAGGGTTCCGATGATGAATTCGTATCAGTGGACTGGTGGTTCATCTACAAGCTCCCAAACTCTTACGAGTATTTGTATTACGATTCTGAAATGGATAAGAATTCCGTCGAAGATTGGAGGGTGAATCTTTGTTTATCATCTGCACTGTAATTAATCGACACAGCATTTTCCGCATCTGGGCAAAGTCGGTGGAAAAGATCCAGCACAAACCACCCTAAGACCTCTATTTGAAGACGGGAAGAAAGATAAGGCAGACGAATGGTACGCGTACAACGATCAAGTCAGAATGGGAGCGGGTCAGGAGGACGATCATCCGACGCTGGGGAGAGAGTTGCAGCAAGCTGGCAGTTTCACCTCCGCTCATTCCAAGGGGATCCTCTTCGTGAGACCCAGTACGGGTGGTTTTTGGTTGTTGCATTCCTTCCCATCTTGGCCCGTGACCATCGGGGATAAGAGGAACATCTTTCAGACGGCTCTTCCGAGCACCGGAAAGAGTTTCGCTCAGTACATGACATGCAGGAGTATGAGTGAGTGATTCGAGATCAGCAGATGTGGGTCCTGTGTGTTTACCTCTGCAGCAGAGCTGCAGCATGTACAAAGACAGGCACGTTGCGGCACAGCCGCAACAAAAATTTTGTGCCACCGTGCATTACCTCTGCAGCAGAGCTGCAGATGTACAAAGGCCAGGTTGTACCATCATGCGTTGCGGCACAGCCGCAACAAAAACACTGTAGATGCACAGAGGCACCCAGCTTGTGCCACCATGCATTGCGGCAGAGCCGCAGTACATCTGCCTCCGCAGCTCTGCTGCAGAAGTACAGAGGCGGCAACTACCACCGTGCGTCCCTCACAACTCCAGCTAAATTCGATTACACGGCCATCGACAGGATCCTCTTCTTTCTACAAGTGCGTGTCTATCTCTGGTCAGACACCATCACTACAGCGGAGAGAGCGACGTCGAGACTCGCACTGCGAGAGCCCACCTCTTTATACTCTTATGTCGAGAAGCAAGACATGACCGAGTTTCGCAATTGTGCAAAAAGAATTTTTATATAATTGATTATATGGATCACTACATGCAGCAATTGTGCAGAAATTTTTGTAGAATTATTTATATAAATTGCTAAGCGCAGCAAATATGCAAAAGAATATGTTTATACAATTGATTATAGAATTTGCCCTTGCGCAGCAATTCTACAAAAAGTATTTTTGTACAATTATTACCACTTCAGCTGCAACTCTTCTCAAGAAGAAGGTCTTTAATATGGTGGCTAAAGAGATGAGCTATGCCTGTAATAAGCTTTATGCCTTTGCTAAGTCAGTCTCTTTCTATCTGTTGGTGATTTTCTTTTATGGGTTTAATCATCTCTAGCAGATATAACAGGTATGTCAGAGATTGCTATTTTCTAATACTGAATTCTATAGTATGCAGCTGCACACAAGTTGCCTTATCCTGTGAGATGCAGTCTGGATACTGTTATGACGTGACATTAAAATTATAAATATAACAAATACATTACAATAATTGCAGTTATTTTAGATTTTGGAATTGTAGATAATTGTAATTATGCATGTAATTTGCAATCAACTTATCTTGATTCCAAATTGCGGAAAATCATGGAATTCAATTGTATCTTAAACATGATAATATGAGTCACTGTTTAGAAGATCAATTAATAATCATCTAATAATATGTCTTGGCTTGTTAAGACAAAGAGGTTGTTGATATATGTTTATGTCAAGATTGACTAAATCCACTATTGCATTCCACCTCTAAAACCCCTAAATACATTGTATTTGGTTCTTTTGTTGAAGTGAGGTTTCTGTTGAATGTGTTATTAAGGCTATTTGATTCTGAGTCCTCTCTAAAGTTTTAATCATGGCTTTTGCTGTTTCTAGTGGTTCTGAATGGCTATTATTACTCAGAGAATGTATCAAGCATCTTGTCAGTGATTTATTATTGTCTGACCTTTTTGATATGGTATGTGTGGCTGTATGAGTTTAGGTGTTTGCTCAAAAATAATTAGTCACTCAGATTGGCTACCCAGAAAAGACCTTTTTTAGAATTTTTGGATCTAAATAACCTGGTAATTATCGTGGTCAATTGCCACTATGGCTGTGCTTGCCAATCTAGAACAATTGATCTTCTACATTTTCTGAAGAACTCTTTCTACAAGTTTAAATGGTAATGGGGATAAAGGTGAGTGTTTGTAAATGAGAACTTTCTCTGTGACTTCACAAGTACTCAGTATCTACACGTTTATTGCTTTGATGTCTTCAATCCATATGTCATCATTCTGAACAGCAAAGCACCGATGACACCACCAATGAGAGGTGCAAAGAAATACATAGGAAAGTGAGTCCAATCTGAAGACCACAAAGATGGTCCAAAGGCTCTGGCAGGGTTCATTGATGCTAAAAGCTCGTCAACACAGCTTTAACATACAAAAAATGCAAATATACACTAAATGATTGCAGGTTTTGTCAGATTCCACAGTTCTCGGTAACGAACACGTTAATTATCGCGATCTTCACGGATCTTTACCGTGGTGACTGCGGTAGATATATATAAATTAACATGAGGAAAATGCAATCAAGATGATGACCTCCTGTTAATTTCGACCCTGTGACAGATGCAACGATGACGATGGCTCCGAGGGCAAAAGGCGCCGCCAACTTTCTCACGAGCATCGTCTGATGCGGATTGTGAATCAGATGCAAGTCACAAGTGACCAACAGAAAACCGAATATTGATTCCACCAAAAACGCACTCTTTGGTGTCCCCCCTTTGATCTCTAGCTTGATCAGTCATCTCTATGCCAGATCTTCTGCTGGCTTATTTTTTGTGCATCGTCTTTGCCTTCCTTATCATACATCGGATAGAGGATGATTGAGGATGAAGAATCTCACCTAAGAGGCCGATTGGTTTGGTAATGTACTCGTCAGGAAGCATCAATCGTGTCAGTGGGACTGCAATGACAGAAGCTCCGAAATATGCCGCATTATAGAGGATGAATCGTGGTAGGGTCATGGCTCCGTTCAATAGTGTGCCCAAAGCGATCTACATCGTCTGAGCTTGCATCTTCACGAAAATGATGTCGCAAATACAGATGACATACTGTCGGATTGAGCTGACTTGCGGAGATCTCCGAAAAGCAAAGGACCTGACAACATCATGTTGGTGATGTGATTGTGGCTTACCAACATGGTCAATATTCCGCCAAGACATACAGCTCTTGCAAGAACCTCGTCCTCATACAAGGCAGATGTGGTGTATATTACGACATAGAAGATCAAAGCGATGGTGAACTCGGCAAGCACTGCTCTCCAAAGTTTGAGACTTTTGATCTCCTGTTCAATTGAGACATTGAGGGGATATAGACATCACCTTCTTGTCGAATAACCTGTTGTAATCATCTCCTGGTGGTTTATCCCTCACTCGAGCTATGTCGTGTGTCCCTGATCCAGTTGGAGGAATCATACCGTTTGGGATGATGTTTGTCGTGGGTGATGATGTCGTGAGGAGCTTCTGAGATTTCTCGGTCATCTACAATTTCTACACAGATGTATTTAAAATTTAATCCAACAATCCCCTTTTCCCATTTTCTGCAAAGACAACAGGTTCATCACGGTTCGACTTTTAGAAAGTGTTCATCCAGCCGATGATTGTGATAATGTGAGATGTGATGTTTCTTTATGATTATTTCGATCAGTCAGACCTTGGAAGTCCAGCTTGCTTGTTTCCAGAGGTGCAGTTTTGAATAACATTCTTGATGACTCTGTAGACTTCATCATTCTTCTTCGATGCGTCGAGTGTGGTGAGGATTCCCTGCTTCTTATAGAACCCAACGACGGGTACGGTGCTCTTGTGGTATGATTCGAGACGCTTGCGAAGAGTGTCTTCGTTGTCATCTGCTCTCTGGATCAGTGGCTCTCCAGTGGCCTAAGAAGTGGATGAGAATAATGACATATGGGAAGAATGAAAAACCCACATCGTCTTTGCCAGGAACCTTGGGAGGATGGAACTCAACGTGGTAGGTCCTGCCACTAGGAGGATGGACACGACGTCCTGTGATTCTGCGGATCAACAGAGAATCTTCGATGGCAAACTCGAGAGCAGAGTCAAGTTTAACCTTGTCCTTCTCAAGCATGGAATCCAGCTGATCCCATCAATATGGAGATATTCGGTGATGATAATGTAACTCACCTTTCCGGCTTGACCAACAGTACGAGGGAAACCATCCAAAAGAAATCCGTTTCTACATTCAGGAGCTTTGATGGCGTCGTGAATCAGATCGACCATGATTTCATCAGATACAAGTCCTCCTCTTTCCATGACCTCCTTGGCTTGCTTTCCAACCGGTGTACCCGCGTTGACGGCAGCTCTCAGCATATCTCCTGTTGCGAGGTGACATACGCTGTAGTCCTTGATGAGATTGGCTGCCTGTGTTCCCTTTCCTGAGCCTGGAGGGCCGATGAAAACTGCTCTGAAACCGTCTGACATTGTCTGCTGTGTGTTGAAAAAATGCAGTCACCGATCCACACAGCGAATTCAAAAAAATTTCGAGGAAAAAGATCTTCTCGAATGTATGATCTCATAATACATTATCGCGATGCAGAGCGCAGTGCATATACCTGGTGGTCCGATCAGAGGTGGTTTTAGAGGTGGTAGAGGGAGAGGTGGACATCATATGGGACATGAAGCACCGGTTCGTATTAACAGAAGAGAGACCTGCCCTACTCTTCTACGGATATTTGTGAAAGACAATGAATCTTTCAAGTGAGTTGTGAACATGAAATACACTGTAATCACTGATTTCTTCAGAGAGGAGGAATTTAGACAGAGCGAGAAGCCAACAAACACGAGAGAGGTTCACCTACATCATTGGCTCGATGCCAATTTGAGAGATGTCGCAGAATTACTGAAAGAAAGTGAAAAAGTAAGACATACCGTCATGATTCCTTATCGTAATGATTCACAGTCACTCCGACCGAGTGACGCCACGGTCCAGTTTTACATTTTATTCGCAGATAGAAAAGGAGTCTTAACTCTGAAACTAGCGGGCATTGTGGAATCTTTGAATCGAGGTGATGATTTCGACAATATTGGAACAATCAGATTTCAAATCAAATAATGTCTGTGGAGATGTTTTTCATCATTTCATGTATTTCATGTGTTCTGAAAGCTGTGGCAACAAAAAGAGAAAGTGGCAAAAGATGTCGAGAAAGCTTCTGCTTCTTCATGTGACTTTCTCTGTGTACCATCTGCCAGCTTCTGTATCTGAGTGTTGCAAGAGCATACCTGGTCGTGTTATCTGTTCATCTCTGCATTTGTCATCATCTTGATCAAACTTTATGAAACAAAAAGCTCGCTGGTTCTGATGTTCTACAGGCCCAGATGATCTGAAGACGTTGCAAGGACTCGGCTTTTGCATCGGTGACTTTATCGCAGCCAACATCATCACGACCAGTGGTCAAAAGAAAGAGGACACACAAACAATGCCAGAGGTCCCAGAAGCAGGACAGAAACCCGCAGACAGCGAAGAGATGAAAGAATAAACTCTGATCATGGACAGAATGCATGCTCGAGCTGTACAAAGCATTTATGCCGAAGAGGCACTGTTCTGTTTGGTGATGTTTCTGATGCGATTGAGGAGGACGTTACATTTAGAGTTTTGTGAATCATGATCAGAAGAAAAATCACATCTGCAAATCGCACCCAAGATGGGCTTTACTTTTGGAGCTTCTTGATGGCAGCAGCGATGGCCTTGGTGCTGGAGTTTTCTGGCAAGAACATGGCACAAGCAGAGCGGTTGGTGGTCTTAAGTCCTATTTTATTTAATCTCACGAAGAAGACAATAAATCAGAAAATGAAAGATTGATATTATGATGATCAAAAAACTGACCTGCGCTTCCAAGTTCCTCTCTCTTGGACAACCAGATGTATGGGACGTTCTTCTCTTCGCAGAGAACAGGTAAATGAGAGACAATGTCCATGGGAGATGTGTTGGCGGCGAGAATGACAATTCTAAATCATCAGCGACAAGAATCATGAAAATGGACTCACCCTTTGACGTCCTTTCTGACCTTCTTGGTGACCTCCTTAACTCCACGAGCGCTGGATTTGCCATCGACTACGGTGATTTAAAATGGCAAAATGAGAAACTGAAAGGAACACACCTTCGGCCAGAGCGGCGAGGATCTTCTGTTCTAAATCCTCATCGGCGAGAGGGGAAGCAATGGGGGAAACAAGTGGTTTTGTCTGTAACACTTCAAAATCTCATCAAAGTATTAGACCATAAATCATCACTCACTGGCTCAACATCAGCAGAGGCCTGTCAGAATTAGCGATTTGAAATGAGGAGGATGGAAGATAATCACCTTGGCGGCCTTCTTGGCTGGTGTCTTGGCAGGTGCGGCTTCGGTCTTTGACTTCTTTGCTGGTACTTCCTCGTCTGAAGAATCATCGTCCTTGGCTGCCTTCTTTGCGGGTGTCTTGGCAGGTGTAGCTTCAGTCTTTGACTTCTTTGGTGCTGGTGCCTCGTCCTCTGAAGATGACTCTGCTGCCTTCTTTGCGGGTGTCTTGGCGGGTGTCTTTGCAGCCGCCTTCTTTGTGGATTTTGGTGCCTCGTCCTCTGAAGATGACTCTGCTGCCTTCTTTGCGGGTGTTTTAGCAGGTGTCTTTGCGGGGGTTTTGGTGGTCTTCTTGACCTCCTCCTCAGAGGATGATGACTGAAAATGTAATTTAGTACCGGAATTCCAATAGGTCTATTTTAAAATACCTCGTCAGATGAATCTGCTTGCTTTCTCTTTCCTCCTGCCATTTGATTTGATGTGATCGCAAAATGATTCCAGATCTTTTCGATTTCTGAGTGTAAGTATGCCGCATCTACAATCTCATATAAAAAATGGCAAAGAACAGGGGAAATTATTAATAGTGAAATGTGACTGCATGTACATACCCACTTACTGTGCACAGAATCACATCTTAGATAGAACAAAGTTAACACTCGACTGAACTGCCCACAAGAGTGCTCAACTGCTGGATCAACATGTGATTTTCTTCAACTAAACTCCAACTGACGGATTCATGATGGAGATGGATTGTGTCTTGATGATGGGGGAACGCAGATGTTACGCGGGGTAAATGATGCTATGCGACTGACTTTTTGACTCTGATGCAGATGCTTTGAATTCTGAACAGAGAGAGGAGGAATGATGATTGCCCCTTTAGTATGTCAAGATGACAATTGTTATAACCGCCATGTTTGACCAGTATGTCAGAGGCACGTTGATATACAAGTGTAATGGTTTCTGCTGCTGTCTACCGCCTCACCCTGCAATATATTTCTGGCTTAGATCATCATTGGACACTCGTCTGATTATTGCAGCTCAAATTTAATCTTCTTGTACTTACTCCCCGGCATTGCGAACCACATCGCTGCATTGATCATCAACCGTTTTCCCAAAGTAGCTGGCATCAAGGTTCCAATCATGGCGTACATTATTTATCTGATAATTTTGCAGCATGCGTACATGTTTTCCACCCTTCAGTTTTTGAGGGCCTTTTCCTCCCTAAGATGGAAGTGATATCGTGGACATATGAAAAATCAGTCGAGAAGAATTACAAATTTGCTTCTTAAATACAAGTTCTGTTGGAAACACAGCTAGAAACATTATTTGCTCGAAAAGTGATTGGAGAATTCAATTTTTAATAATTTGAAGAGTATTTGAACGAGAGTTTACAACGCCGCGTGGAAGATCACCACAGAGCCATTGCAGATCTACTTTGAAATGTCTTTCTTGAGGAATCTGCTCGCAAAGAGGTGACGAACATCCATTTATAGGTGTGAGTGATCGTTGATGTCAATGCAGCATCACCAACATCGATAAGACGGTCAATACTGTCCAGACCAAGGTACTTTTATATAAATCTTCCTATTGCTTGAATTCGTGACTGACTGGACATTTGCCAAAACATATCTACACCATGATGTAAATTGTATCATTTTAACAGCCCAAGATTGTCGAAGCAGCGAAAGACTTAGAAACAAATATTTCCAACTCTGTAGAGGGTCCATACGAAAATCGCACCACACATTTCAGTCCCGACAACAGAAAGTTAGTTCTGCAGCATCACACAACACAGAAAAGCTGATCAGATGTAGACCTTTCAACTTGCATAGTTCTACCGATGTGACACAAGGTGTGCATTTTCAAGCGGGAGTCGAGCTCGCGCAATTATTTGAGGCGGACATGCAAAAGTTAAAAGAGAACAACATCAAATGCATCAAGTCATCAGAGGTAGAATCATTCACGACCAATTTTATTTTTTGCTGTGCGGCAGAGCAATATAATATTTCCAAAGAAATCAAATCACGGTAATTACCGTACCTGGGTACGGTAATAACGCATTTTCCCCCAGCAGAAATGTGTTTTGAGATTTATTTTTATATCAATTATAAAAATTAAAATGACCAGACGACTGATGCTAAAATCGTGATCGCCGTAAAACAGACACAGTTTCACGCTGAAAACTTGAATAAATTTCACAAAGAGGTGAGTCTGTCATTCTACATCACATCGTGATAACGTCATCAGATCGAAGTATGCTTGCCAGAGATCTCCGCGGCAGTCGTTCGTTTCCACAAAGACATAGGTCATTTTTCCCGCCCAAACCCTATTTTCAAATTTTGAATGACGGTTTTCAGATCAGTTGTGCAGAAGGATAGACATGCTTGAAAACGTTTTGACACAGCAATTTGAAGACTGCTCAGTTCAAAGAAGGTGGAATCATGAAAGCGAGCAAGTGTGTCTCTCTATTGATTATTATTGTTGGATTTGTTGACCCAAAAAACATTTTAACCCTCAAACGACCGGAATGCGTCTGGTCACTAGGACGTAATTCCCGGAGTCACGGTAAGCTACCGTGAGTAACGGTTATACTGGCTAGTAACGGCTAGTGAGACGCATTCCCATCGTTTGAGGGTTAAAATGTTTTTTGCCTATATCAAAAAGTGCATGAGATGTCAAGACTCATCATCAACAAATGCAACACAATTCATTTTGCCATCAGAGATCTCAGCAAATTTTACAGAAAAGACTATAGAATCTGAGACATTTGCAGACTACAGAGACTGCCAAATTACGTACAAAGAGACAAGGTGATCTCGTCGCTGCTGAGAGCAGATTGAAAAGTGAAGCCAACAAACGCAACCATATGGCCCAAGAGGTGACCACTTGTGCATTGTGAATTTACAAGTTGCGTCTCGCCAAGATATTTTATCTGTGGTGATGGGAGCTCACAGACCTCCGTACGCAAACAAACACATCACCCCACACCTCATCAAGGACATAGAACCTCTTTAAAAACAAAAGTGGGCTTTGCCGCCTAGTCGCTTTTTCACTTGTGTTTTTGTCAATTTTGTCAGACGCAACGTCCATAGTGAGAACAGAATGTCAAGACCATCTAAATCGCACAGATCGAGAGGTTGAAGATCCAACACACCATGAAACAGATGCAAATCGAGGCGCAAGCAAAGGAAAGAGCAGATAGAATTAGAGAGCAAGAGATCGCTCTGGAACGAGAGAGGCAACAGGTACTCTTGTCTTTAGAGACGTCTTCTAATCATCTGCAGGCGATCTTGAGGAGCCCTGTTGTAGAGAGAACTGTTTTAACGGGGAGTGGTGACGTCACACCCCCCACCCCTGCCCCCACCCCCTACCTGGTGCCACCTCAAGCAACAGTGATTCAGAATGATGATCACATGTTGGATGAGAAGTTGGAAGCTGTAGAAAAAGCTGAGGAAAAGTCTGCGGAAAAAGCTGAGGAAAGGTCTGCGGAAAAAGCTGAGGAAAACTCCAAAGAAATTCCAGAAAAATCGGAAGGAAAAGTTGAAGAAAAAGTCATGGAACAATCCGCAGAAAAGTCCGAGGGGAAGTCAGGGGAAAAGTCGGAGGAGGATTCTGAAGAGGAGGATGTCAGTGGCTGGGTGTAATAAATTCATTCTTGTCTTCATATAGACATTTAGTCTGACATATCAATCTATAACAGTGACAAAGAGCATCGCATCAGTGTAGATAAATCCGCTATAATACCCTCTTTTTATATGATGCAGTTCCACAGTTTATAAATGCCAAAGGGCTCATCATCTTGATCATGTTTTTTTATTCTTGGTGACGAGATCGTAAATGACCGAGCCGGTCGCGGTGATCATGATCAGTATCCCAATGAAGAAGACGAACCACACTTGAAGCCTCCTCGGTGACCCCCAACCACCGTGTTCAAGTCTGAGGTAGATCAATGTTGGCATGGTGAAGGCGATAGCTGCTGCGGAGAATCCTCCCACCTTTATTTCGTCAGAAAACTGTCTGAATATACAGCACAAAGACGCATCCGGCGGCTTTACCGGAAGCTAGACCGAATTTTGGATCAAAGACATGGTATAAAGAAGCCATAAAGATGTTGAAAGTGCAGCACATCAAGACTCCTCGACAGCGCACTGCGAAGATACATTCTCCCAGTATTTTTGCAAAGTCGAATGAAAAACGATCCTTTCATCTACAACGTTGTAATCAGGAAATCAATAGCAGACAATTCCCGCGGGAAAGACACAGATACTTGGGTTGAGCGAAATACACTCACCAAGCCATATATGGCACCCAAGTCTTCCAGAAATTCTGCGATAAGAACAGCTGAGAGTACGACAGAGAGGGTGATCACCGCGTTCGCCACCTTGCCGCCCCGTTTTGTCTTTGGTGTGCCCAGGAAGAGGGTCACCATGCTGTAGAGTGACACTCGTGGCATGAAGCTGTCAAATATCAAATGTCAATGTCAAATGTCAATGCCAGACATCAAATGTCAATGTCAGACATCAGATATCAAATGTCAATCGGACATCAAACAGTTATTTTTTGTGAAGTTTTAAAATAAAATGAATAATACCACTGATATGGCACAGAGATGAGGATATTTAGAAGCAGCAACATACGGCCCACATTCGCAGGGATATCTGAGTACGAGAAATTGCTGAATATATTTGTCTGCACTTGGTCGTAAAACATAAAATAACCTGGTTGTATTAGACTTAAATAATAATATAATAATAATATAATATATAATATAATAATAATAATACAATAATATAATAATAACATAATATTGATCCAACAAATCATATTACGCAAATCAGACTGAAGAGAATCAATTTATTTCAATTTTAAAAAATTTGTAGAAAAGCCAGAAATATATTTTCCAACACCAAATATATATATTTAGAATCAAGTGGACAGACAACTCGACTCACCACTATAAGCTTCGACCACAAAGACGATGAGGGTGATTAGCATGACAGATGAGGTGATGGTGGACCATCTGCTTCTGGATGGATTCTGAAGAGAGCCGAATACATTAAAACTGAGGTCGTGGCAGACAAAGAGGTAAGACAAACCACCGAATGCCTGTGGTGTCATCAACTTTGCAATTCTTTATGGTGGAAAATGGTGAACTGCATTGCAGCCGTACACATCATGATGACGTCACTCACCCCCAAAAAGGCTGTGGGGGTCGTGTGGTTTTGGAGTAGGTCTTTTGCTGGTGGCGCAAACCCATAATGGCTTCTCAAAAAGGTACTCTGTATAAACAATAGAACGACCATGGCTACAATGGACGCTATGGACAGAAAGGAATTGATTTTAAACTTGGAGATGTTCTGTGCAAAGCTGAGGGGTAGAAAGACGACCAAGCACGCTAAGAGGACGTAATGTCTGTTGGTGATGATCGTGTGGCCTTCTCCTGATCTTTGTGAGAGATCTTCCAAGATGTGAGGTATCATCTGAAAGCTAAAAATAGATTTAACCCTCAGGGTCCACGGTACGAGGCTCAGATATTTGAGACATGGAGGGGCGACCTCTTGTGATCGCTTACCGAAAATAAATTGAATGAGCTGAGGAATTCCATCCGCAAGAATCAACAGATTAGCCACCAAACCTCCATAATTAAATGCAAACATGCAAAAACAAGTGAAGAGGTATCCTCCTGAGACGTCGTCATTCGTGATTCATAATGATCAATACCATTTCCGAGAGCGAATTGAGCCAGCATTGGCAGGTTATTTTTTCTATACTTCTTGCTCATTCTGTACAATAGATTCAGAGTAAAGGCTAAAGAGTTCAGTGTGTGATGAGTGAAATGCAGTACCTGTGATGATTGCGAAGAACATCAGAACAAGCGGGAAGGCTAAGACACCGATCGCTTGCAGATAAGAAGGCAATGCTATCTTGTTCAGAGATCGCCACGAAGACATACATACCAATGCTTCCAGCAGTTAAAATGTCATTCCAAAGATTGAAGATGGTCCAGCCCATAGAACTATCAGCCACTTCATCACCAATGTTTTTGTGTGATATGCTGTCATCTTCCACAAAAGAAATCAACCGCCCTATTTTTTGTCAGAAGATGTGCTCGATGATATGTGATGTTCAGAGGGCCAAAGACCTACCACCCATAAAAAATAGACTTGCCATTCGTGTGTTCAGTATCAACTTCATAATCGTCTTTGATTACACTCCCTGCATAATCTGATGTGATGGAATTTTCAGAATCATAGACGAAGACTTTGTGAGAAGGGGTTCTCGATCGATTGATCGGTGTCGTCTCATCTTCCATGTTTTCGATTTGACTTCCATCTGTTACGCAAAGATTTTCAACTTGAGAGATCTGGCAGTCATGATTTTTCATCAATCAGATTAGTGGGTTTACTTTTGCATGATTGACTCCTTTTAACTGGCTTCGGTTGCTCATTTGGGCTGAAGAAAGTGATTCGTCAAGATGATTCGGAAAGCTCGAAAAGTCGGGTGACATTGCTTGGGGCTCATGCCAACCAACGACACCACCTCAAACAGCCTCCATATCTCTGGAGGAAAACAATGGAGGAGAGCTTCTTCAGATGCAACTCATGAACTTCTGAGAAATAAATCAGACCTCTAAACGTGACTTGTAGATAAATGCGAATCACACATCACACTCTTGGGGAACGGGATGAGAGTGGAAAGAGGTGTAACATCTGACGCCCAGTCGGAAGAACAAACAAGCGAGGTTAGAGGACATTGTATTGTATTGTCCAACACTTTGACCGGCCGGTCAACATTGTAACATCAGTGATAAAGCAATGACACAACTGACAATGGCGTGAAGACAGGCGAATGAATTGCAGTTAGCTTTGTCAAAAATAACCATGGAAGCTGCGACAGCTTGATTTTCGCATCATATGCGACTTACACCCTTTTTGGCCCCTTACGACCGATTTAAGAGATTGGATAAGATGATTATTCAAAGCTTAACGTTAAGCATTCACGTTGTCATAACGTGATGATTACGTTCATAGTGAATACCAGATTTGAGAGGATGCGCATTCCATTTTTGGGAAGATATCTTGAAAAGTAGGCCGAAAGCAGAATTCATTTCTATCCGATAGAAGATGAAGCACAGCCTCTGCTTCGTCCTCTTTGTAAGCCTCTCATCTTCATTTCAGCGAGCTAACCTATCAAGGCTGTTTTTGTGGGTGCATCCAGTCAAGCGGTGAACTATGTGAATCAGACGGTGTATCAGCCAGTGCCTTACCAAGGAGTTACCAGAGTGAACCTCAACTACCCTTCTACCGCCAACATCTTGATATCATACGATCAACTGCAGTCTGACGAGCTCATCTTTGACGTGGACATCCCTTCTACAAGCAAGACGGCCTATTCGGTACGTCTAAAGAAACCAGCATAAAACCAAACTGCGATAAAGCCGCAGCAGAAAAAGCGGTAGCATAAGCCATGAAACACAGAGATTGAAGTATTTAGGTGAGTGGAACCCTGGTCGGCAAGGTGTATACCGCCACAGTTTCTGCGAAGAACGTAACAAATGGAGCGACGACGGCTTCGCCCATCATTAGTAGAGCTACAGGACTTCACTATGCCGCGAGTCTCATTCTTCTGTCTTGGCGTACACATCTACACAGCCGCAGAGCTCTAGTGTTGTACAAACATCCACTGTTGATGCCAGCACGACAGAGTATCAGACAAGCACCGAGGTGCAGAGCTCTACACAGGCACAATCTAGCACGGTGGAGCAGACCAGTACTGTGGCTCAGTCTTCTTCAGAGGAGCAGACATCCACGGTGGAACAGACAACTTCCGTTCTTCAGACCTCGACAGAAGGAGAAACCACCACTCAGGTAAAGTCTTGAGAAGTTTATCATCTCGACTCATCCTTTTTAGGCTCAGACATCAAGTGTTGTGGTGACCACAACAGAGGCACAAACCTCTTCTGAGTTTGATACATCTTCAGTGTTCCAGACTTCGACGGAGTTTGACAGTTCGACTGAAGCGCAGACGTCAACAGAAGGACAGACATCTACCGTAAAAGGAACAACAACTGAATACCAGACATCTACAGAGAGATATTCCACCACTGAGGTGATAGATGGTTACAGCTATAATATATATCCTTCTGATTTGCGAAGGCAGCGTCCTCCAGCATCGCAGCAACAACTACAGAGGCCCAGAGCTCTTCGGTCTTGGACACATCTTCGGTTTTCCAGAGCTCTACGGAATTCCAGACATCAAGCGTGGCCCAAACGTCTTCTGAAGCCCAGACGACCACAGAAGCGCGCAGCTCTACCGTCGTTGCAACTTCCACAGTGGTTGGCTCATCAACAGAGCAGATCACCAGCACCATCTTCCAATCTTCAACTCAACCACAAACAACCACAATAGTCGCTACTACCACCGAAATTGCAACATCCACTGAAGCCCAGACAAGCACAGAAGCACAAACATCCACAGTAGTCGCTTCTAGCACAGTAGTCGCAACTACCACCGAATTCGCAACATCCTCTGAATTCCAGACGAGCACAGAAGCACAGACATCCACAATAGTCGCTACTACCTCCGAATTCGCAACATCTTCTGAAGTCCAGACAAGCACAGAAGCACAAACATCCACAGTAGTCGCTTCTACCACCGAATCTACGGAATTCCAGACATCAAGCGTGGCCCAAACGTCTTCTGAAGCCCAGACGACCACAGAAGCGCGCAGCTCTACCGTGGTTGTAACTTCCACAGTGGTTGGCTCATCAACAGAGCAGATCACCAGTACCATCTTCCAATCTTCAACTCAACCACAAACATCCACAATAGTCGCTACTACCACCGAAATTGCAACATCCACTGAAGCCCAGACAAGCACAGAAGCACAAACATCCACAGTAGTCGCTTTTAGCACAGTAGTCGCAACTACCACCGAATTCGCAACATCCTCTGAATTCCAGACGACCACAGAGGCACAGACATCCACAGTAGTTGCTACTACCACCGAATTTGCAACATCCACTGAAGTCCAGACGACCACAGAGGCACAAACATCCACAGTAGTTGCTACTACCACCGAATTCGCAACATCCTCTGAAGCCCAGACAAGCACAGAGGCACAAACATCCACAGTAGTTGCTACTACCACCGAACTTGCAACATCCACTGAAGCCCAGACGACCACAGAGGCACAAACATCCACAGTAGTTGCTACTACCACCGAATTCGCAACATCCTCTGAAGCCCAGACGACCACAGAAGTCCACACCACTACAGTGTTCCAGACCACTACCATCCCTGCTACTCCTGTTTGCAGACCTGGTGGCACTTGCACAACTTCCGCTAACTGCTGCGCCGGCCAATTTTGCAATATTGGAGTAGGAGTATGTATGACCTGCGTTGATGCAGAATCTTATGTCACAATGTACGATGGAAGGAAGATACAAGCAAAATACATCAAATCTGGAGATTCTCTTTTGGGTGCGAACGGCCATGAGGTAGTAGCATGGGGACTCATGACTTCACCCCCAAACATGGTCGAGATGATTGGTGTCAATGGAGGAAAGAAGTGAGTTTTTCTGCCGTTATTCATATATTTTTTTTTGTAATTTACAGCTTTGCCTCAAAGCTCTAATGCAAAAAAAGCAGATTTGTACGTGTTGTACAAACAGGCATTGAATTCTTATCAGGATATTCTCCCGTGATCATCCTTTCTATAACCCCGCGGCACCCGGAAGCTTCCTTGCTTATGGTGAACCTTCTTCTGCTACATCATTGCGAGATGGGTCTGTGATGATGGGATTTACTGAGAGTGGACACAACAACTTTACTGTGACAGACTTTTCGGTGAGTAGAACTCTCTGTTGCCGGAGATCTAAAGTATCCCCAGCTTGAGGTCAGAAACGTGAGTCTGATCCAGATCCGAACAGTGGCAGCGGATCTTGATGGATTTCCGAGCTATATCTCTTCAGAGGGAGGGATAGTTAGTGCCTACAGATTTTCAGCAAACGATGCCGGCATCAGCCTCACTTGGTTGCTCGTCGAACAGATTTTAGAGGTCGCACCGGCAGACACAGTGGAGCAGTTCGACCTCTTTGGAGATGTCATCGAACCCGAAGAGAAGCTCTGGATGTCTGTCTCACAAGACATCAGTTTGGCGCTCAAGAAGAAGAATCTCGCGGTAGACTCTGACAGCCCCACTTACCTTCTCAAATGGAAGGCACAAGCAATCAACCTCGCAAAGACACAGCCGTTCAAGGGGAGCTACCTTCACCACGTCATCTTGATGGCTCATCGTGTGTCTATGTCTATGGACTGGGTGATTGGCGCGGACCCTGACGTAAACGGCAATCAGATTCACAGACAATTCGCTGCCGAATTCATGAGGTGGTTCAGGGCTCAGTTCTCTGTCTATCTCCAAGCATAAATAACATCTGAGTCTGTTGTTTTTTTTGATTATAACACCATCATTGTTGCGCATAATGATTGTTGTCGTATCTACAACGCACAAGTATTTGGGACCTGCATGAACTGCGTGATTGACTGTGATAAGACTCATTCATATTTAAAAACACACTTTTTAGTTCTTTATAAGCAAAGGCAGTGATGTCAAGAAACATCATGAGCTCTGTGCATCTGCATTCTTCGGCGTTCGCTTGGCTACTTTGTTCTTTAAGTTGACTCTTCTCTTCCTCATCTGAGGTGCCGGGATGTTGTGCAGACTCGCCCTCAGCACCTTCTTTGCTGCCAGTTGTCTGAAATGCGGGTCCTTGCTCGCGGTAACGGCAAAATCATCCTCTTTAAGTGCTTCTTCTTGTGTGGTGTTGGTCTTCACCTTCTCCTTTTGTATTTTAAACCGAAGCTTGTTCGTGGCTTTGCGTGCGGTATCCTCTGCATCGAGCTGCGATGGTTTAATGTTCGTAATGATCGGACAGAAATCTTGCTGACCTTCTTCTCTTCGGTGTCTTGGATGCTGTTTCTGATCTGCCAAAACTCGTCATCAACCTGTCATCATTCAGATCAAGGACATTCTGATATGATGAGGGATCAACATCGGCATGCGCCACAATGCAAATCCAACTTCACATCGGATCTGTCTCCTTTTATGATGTTCATCATCCATTAATGGTTTCGGTCATTCACATCAAGACATCACCTTTTCTTGAAGCCTCTTAATCTGTTCTTCAGAAGGTGGTTTGCCTCTGGTCTTTTGATAATCCGAAATTAATTGCTCCAATCTCGTCAAAAACTGTCAAAATTTAAATTTTGAATGAATAGATTTCCCGCAAAAAATCTTCACGTAAAATCAGAAGATGACATTTCCTTGAAATTTACCAGATCGTTTGTACGCTTTGAGACTCTTTCCATTCTATTTTTAAGGTAGATGGAATCCCCCCACTTGGATTTTCTTGCTGCTAAAAATAGATCATCCCCGATGCTCTTTGCCACAATGTCTCGATTCAATTGTCCTTCTGGTGTACAGAGGTCCAAAATAATGTGCCCACCCTTTTTCATCGGGGGTCTGATGATCTACAATGTTCAGTCGCATACTGCGACGCATATTTCAGACCTTTGACCACTTCAACCCCGGCTCTGGTTCGTGCATTGTGTGCCTTGCCTCCAACTATAAAATTCAGAGAATATTCTCAGAAAATGTTTAGAAAATTCAAGACACGAAAACCGTCCGAGAATTTTCAGTGAATTTTCGAAACTCCAGAGAATTTTCCGAAGCTTAGAAATTTCCGAGAAAATACACGTGATGACGTCATCACCTCCTTTGGGGTCTTCTGTCCCTCCTTCTTTTCGATCACCAAGTATGAGAATTTCTCATCCTCCCAATTCTGTGTGACGCCCAACTTGATTCCCTTGGACAAGTTGATGCGTTCGACTCTCTGCGAAAAATGACACCAGGAGCTGCCTGACATCGGGCATTTTTCAGAGTGGGGGCACTGGTTTCATCAGAATGAAACGGTGGCACAAATATTGTGGCGAGGAGATGGTTGGAGAATTTCGATAAATTAAATCGGGAGAATGCGACATGTAAATCAAAATAATTGTACTTCATCGCTGCTCTACACGAATGTAGATCATCGACACGTTTCTGTCGACAAATGATTCTGTCGATACATTCTGTCGACACTCACCGGTGCGATCATGTTGGCCCAAGCGCCGCCCTCCCTCCTGCCTAGCAACTGTTCTCTGGCATCTTTGATGATCTGGAAGCCTATCGGGGTCCCGGGTTCGATGATCGCCAACACACCCCCTTTTTTATTTCAGAAATTTTTTAATCCCCAAAAATTTCTGTCGACGTTTGTTTGTCGACACCAACCCCGTCGACGTTTGTTTGTTGACACCAACCCCGTCGACATTTGTTTGTCGACACCAACCCCCATCGACATTTGTCTGTCGACACCAACCCCCATCGACATTTGTTTGTCGACACCAACCCCGTCGACATTTGTTTGTCGACACCAACCCCGTCGACGTTTCGAAAATGTCGACATGTACATACCTGGTGCTGTGGCTTCCCACAGATTCTTCACCGTCATTCTCCTCTCACGGTCGTCTTTTAGCTCGCTAAGAACATAGCTGGACGTTGTGAGGTTGTACTTCTCTATGCCGTTCTGTCCTTTATAGAGGAAACGCTTCCATTTGATGGCCACATTCTTTTCAGAGATGAGAGGTGCGGTCATGCTCTCGGCGAGGTCGAGCACTGTCGAGAATGAGTTTTTAAAATTTGAATTGAGAGAATAAAAGACTTTTGGCGCCAAAAGAAATGTGACAAGTGGACTTGGGGTTTTTGAAAATAAATAATCCACTTTCTAAAAAAATGGTGGAATATTTTAAACGATTTTGAAATGTGACTTGACGTTCTACAACGAGACAAATCGTCTCGACGCGGTCAAAGATCACGGAAGATTCCATTACAAAGAAAAGGTTCGTACTTCCTGAAGAGGGCTCCACCGCTGTGACTTGGCGAATACAATCTGCTCCAAAGACATCTCTAGCGGACCAAATGGCTGTGCCCGGACCTGACCCAAAATCCAACATACTTTTCGGCGAAAATTCGGGTAAAATGTCTTTGATCTCTTCAAGTCAATTTTTGAATATTAAAAATAAGTGTGAAATTATTTATAAATAAAAATTCAATCATTTTTACCTCCAGGAATACGCGTTTCGTGCACGCATAGACACCAGGCATTCTGTGCGCGGCATATGCCAAGGCTTTTTCTCTGCTGTAAACAATAGGCTCGATAGACTGTGACGTCATCAGTTGATGGCGATTTTATTATTATTCAGCAGAAAAAATTCTATTTTGAGAAATGAATTCGCGGTAAGGAAGCGGGAATTACACGATAACAACCGTAAATAAAACTTGCTTGATTTGTCTTTATAAAAAGAAAAAATTGTTCACCTCTTTAGCGACGAGAAGTGTTCTTGCATTAGCCATGGAGGCGCCCTGATTTGGAATGCGGACAGTTGTGATGTACCCTCTACTTGTTGTTCTCGCTCTGAGAGATTCTGAGAGTCGGATGGCAGCATCTCTTAATGCATCTTTTGATATGGCTGCATCATTAAGATAAGATGTTGAATACAGTTGTTTTCAGAATGCAAATTATTGATACAATAATCACTGATGAAAAGACACCCACCACTGACAGTACTCTGGATGGTGGTCTCTAATGAATTCGGTATCAGAACAGTTCCTGGCCTTTCATTGACTAAATACTGCTTCCTCTGTGACCTTGGAATAAAATTCGACCTTGATTTACTCTCGTCTTCTTTCCTACCATTTTTAAATCATGATTATGATGATATGATCACTTTTTGAAAGAGGACACCACTTTCTGAAGGGGAGATTTCTGGTTGCCTTTTGTCATCTTTCTCAAGTTTTGAATTGCCGCTGCCTTCCTTTGCATTGCGGAGGATGCCCATCTAGATGATGTGATGTTTGGCCTCACCGTTTGAGCTCTTAATTGGGACAGTCCTCCTTGCATGCGCGCATGCTCTAATGCTCTGAGCATGTTGGCTGTGATGTGATTGGTGAATTCCTCGTTTTCTCGGAGTTGTAGTGAGTGAATTACGTAAAATGGAATATTGATTCTTTTTAAATAAATACAATTTTTATTATAGATCAAAACTTCTTGCAAATATAAACAGTCAACACCACTGGAAATTCGGCCTTATTGATATATCTAGGGTTTGGTGTTACGAAAATCGCGGTAAAGGTTAAACTTTGTTGCAGCTGGCAGCCGAGTTGCATCTTCCAAACGCGATGCAATTTTTGTCGTGTCAGTTTGCGGCAATCGTGTTGTCCTTATGATTTCGTGTTGTAGATAATCGTTAGAACTTGATTCTTGAAGGGTGTGGACACTTCCTGCACTATCCCAGAAAGGATCTGAACACACCCTGAAGACAACCCAAAATAGAAAGTATTCAACATGTAAATGCGTCGTTTATTGCTTCACATGTGACAATCGGGACGAATTTTGATCTTTGCTGAAGAAGGAGTGAACTTGGTGATCTTAGTAATAACGCTATCACGTTGGAAAGAGTAAGGAGTCTTTCCGTCCTGACTGACACAGACGGTGATGTCCGCCAAAGATCGTTTCACAAAGTATTCAATGCCGTTGTTGTGACACGATCCTGTCTTCCTGAACAAGATGAGCTCTAGGCGCCAAAAAAATAACCCACGTGGCGGTGTTCTTCCACGAGCTAAAATCCCATATAAAGTCGGTCAGTTTGTCTGAAAAACAAGCTTCGCCTTGCTGGGATACATCAGAGTTTGATTTGACGAGGATAAAAACTTGCCCTTGATGTATATTCAAAGTTGGTCTGATTGCCCAGGTCATATGCATGGAAGATGTCCCAGTAATTCGTTTCAGCTTTGATCAGGATCAATCGTCCATCAGAGCCACCGAACTCCTGTACAGATCAGCATCAACACTAGAGGACAACCACTCACTTTTGCATCATCTGGCTCAGGCTGTCCGGCCAGATAGACCTTTGCCTGATAAGTGTATTTACTGGAGATGTCGATCTGAGCAGATACAGCAAGTATAAAGAGGGCCAGGAGGGCGATCATGTCGATTGCAGTGAAATTACAAAATGCACCAAAGAAAAACAACCCCGGAGGTACCTTAGAATCTCCTCGGCCCGGCCGAGACATGTTTTTGGCACGCCTCCGAGGAGATGCTGGAGAAGACAGGGATGACGCGTGTCTTTATGTACAGCCAAATGACAAAAAAACGTGGTGTTAGGTCGAATTGTCTGATGATCGAGCCGAACATTCATTTAATCTTGTTTGGCTCGATCCACTGAGGCTTCTACTGTGGCTTCGAAGATCGCCTTCTTTCTCTTCATGGTCCGCAATCTCCATGGAATTGTTCATCTTTCCATCTTTGTAGTCCTTCTTGCGCTTTGAGATATAGATGTCTCTTCTTCTGTTTTAAGTAGGATCTAGAGTTGCGAGGCCACGTCTTTTGAATGATTTGGCACAATTAGACAACTGACAAGATCTGTGGAACAATTGGGGATGGAGGTTGAGCCAAGGACATTACTCGCTACAACTTCATCTTTAGTTGGTCGATTCTCTTTTTCAATGACCTCATGTGCATTTCCGCATCTTCATTCTGTTCTTCAAGATGTCTCATCTCCTCCAAAGTTGTCTTGGTCTGATCCATCAGAAGCAGATCGTCCATGCGCTGCAAACGCAGGAGAGTTGCTGCTTCTGTCTCTATCAATTTGGCCAACAGAGCTTCCTCTCTGTTTTCCGGGATATTGTCGACTTGTGTCTGTACATTGTTGTCGACTGTTTCATTTCAATAAAATTGTCTATTTATAGATACGTACCTGGGGTTGGTTTGACCTCCTCTTGAGTCTCTAAAAGTTTATAGCATTCGTTCTTGAATACGTCACGCTCGACTTGTAGTTCTTCAATCTTTCTGTCTTGCTCTAGCCTCTTAAGTTCTGATTGTCTCAGCTTGTGAGTAAGGTCTTCCGGCGAACCATTGGCTCTGAACACTGAAAAATCATCACTGACATTGAAATTGCGATGATGTACATTTGCTTCTGAAGCCGCGGATGCTGAAACAAGGTCTTACCGAGGATTTTACTTTTAGGACGTCTCACAGGGAATTTAGGATGTCTCTTGGGGCTTGCCATCTTGTCTCCTTCTTTTTCTATCTTCACATCGGCTTGTGTTGAATCTCTCCCGAGTAATGTTTTTGCACCGAGAAATGCAAGGCAGATTGTGAAGGCCAACTCGAACCACTTCAAGTGTGATGATGTCTGGGTTTGCTGTTCTTCAGAAGGAGGATTGATGGTGGACAATAATGAAGGGGAAGGACATGTTGTGAGCTGGGAGTGGTTGTGGAATGAAGCTGAGATCATGTTGATCTGAAGATTCGCCTCCATCAGCCTCCTCTTGAGATCTTCAATGTCCAACTCTCTGGTTGAGATGATGTCTTCCATCTCAGTTCTTAAGTCGGACAGTTTGGTTTCACACTGGAAATCATTACAATTACGCCCATTGTGCATCCATACCTTCGCGCCATCAGATACAGAGTCGCAGAAACTCTGTGTGATGGTTCCAACCGCTCTCCATCCTGCGTGATACATTCTTGATATGACGGATCCATCGTGAACCCTGGCAACCTCTCTGGCTTCAGCACCGGCTGCTAGTAATAATAAGATGAAGAGGAGTGTTCTTGTCATGTTGCTTGTGTTGTTTTGATCATCTTCTGGCGCGCTGTCAAGCTTCGATTGATTGTTTTTTGGACATTTTGGTAAGAAAAAAATAAACTGCATTTCATTTTTTCGCTGCAACTCTACATTCTTGATCAGCAACATCAAGAGAAGAAAGCAAGTCATCAATAGGTTGCATCTCAACTGTGCGAAGAATATTGCTCTGAGGTTTGTTGGGTTTGGACAAAAATTTAAAATGAGATCTTCCCGCCAAATCTTCCGTCATTGTAAGAAGAGATGGATAAATGAAGAGCGTCTTTGTGTCCCAGCGATGAGCCCGAGATAAAACAAGCACACAGACTAAGAGACATCTCTCTGGAAGAATATGAGGCCCATTCTCGTCATTTTGATGCCGAGAAATGAAATCTTCTTTTTACATTCCAAATGAAGAGACACATTATCATGCATGATGATGTCTTTATTTCATGTCGATCATTGCCATCTCCATTCGGTGATGTCTTTGCTGTCTTCAAAGTGCTCATAGGCGTAGTCGATGTGATCTTGGATCTCCTTGTCGAGTTTTGCGATCAGCTCATCCCTGTTGTCCACCTGACTCTGCGTCAGGTTCTATAAATAGCTCAAAAATCTTGATTTCCTTTCTGAAAAACACGGTACCATAGCGTGGATTTTCGCGGTAACTACCGAACAATACACTGACGATTTCTCATTTCACTTGGTGGCTCTGCCACAATAAAAGTGGTTTTACACGTCCAGCGGATATATCGTTCTGTGGCGCATAGACATGTCATCACCTTATGTCCGGCCTTCTTTAGCGCCAATTTGGCAAGATGGAATCTGCTGATCTCGTTCAAGATGGTCATCATGAAGGGGGTGGTTGTAGTTCCGTTCTCTTGGTAACCTCTGACGTGAAATCTTGCAGGGCTACAAATATTATTTTAACTTTACAAATAATATTTTTTGGAATTTTTCTTGAATTTTTTTGAATATTTTTGTTAAAAAATCGTGCAAGAAATCACGAGATTGGGAAGACTACAACGAGCCAAAAATTACCTGCTTCTTCCGTGTACAAGATGGTGAATGGCAGAGTTGTAACCGTGGAACGCAAATACAACCTGCCAATATGTTATAAATTGTAAATACAAAGGTAATATTCGAATGAGAAATCACCTCGGCATCTTTGCGGAATAATTCTTCGAATTTTCCATCATCCATACCGTGGGGGTGTTGTTGGGGGGAGTACAGGGAGGTCAGATCCACCACGTTTACAACCTGCCATTACGTCATCATGGTCCTCCAAAAATAGCACATTCGACAAAAATAGATTAATATAAAATATAAAATAAAACCTGGTATTTAAGCTGTGGAGCATTGTTCCTGAGCCATACAGCTGCGGCCAATAATTCCTGCGTGGGAATGTCTCCAGCAGATGCCAAGATGACGTCGGGTTCTCCATTAAGATCTGGAGAATTGGCCCACTTCCACACGCTGGCTCCTGTAATTTGACTTGAGTTGCGTAATCTCAGTCAAATTACAATGATCAAAGTCACAAAAAATCTCCCAAAAATAATGTTTATTTTTCAAAACCCATAATCGCTTTGCAATCTCATTCGATTCTTATAATGTCAAAAAGTCACCTGCAGCACAGTGAGCTACGGCGTCCTCCATATTAAGATACTGCAGCTGAGGCTGCTTGTCTATAATCATCAAGTTGATGTAGTTGGTGCTTCTGAAGCAATGATCTGCCACTGACAGAAGGCAGTTCGCGTCAGGGGGAAGGTAAATGCGGGATACCGCCGCCTGCACATTTTTAAAATTTGAATAATACCGTTATTTTATTTTTCGAAAATAAAATTGTGAAACTTTAGCGAGATTTGATAATATTATTTCAAATCAAATAGTTGAAAACATCTGTAAAAATCAAATCACCTTCTTGTTGAGGATGACATCCATAAATCCTGGACCTTGGTGGCTGAATCCGTTGTGGTCGTTTCTCCAACAGGTAGAAGTCAATAGTATATTAAGAGATGGAATCTGTTTTCTCCAGGGAAGTTCACTGATTTTTTTAACATTTTTTTTGCAATTTTTATTTGCAATTTTTATTAATTTCTGTGCAACTTTTTTGAATCAATTTTTGTCATATTGTTATTGTAACTTTGGTTTTTTAATTCTTTTCAAAGATTTTAGAATTAAATTTTTCCAACCAAAATATTTATCAAGATAACAAAAATACTCTTCAAAAGACTCACGTGTTGCAGACTTCGAGCCATTTCGCGTGTTGTGCGGCCATGCTGCCGACAATTAAAGCGAAGGCCTCATATGTTGCAAACAATCCGTGTCTACCCGTGAGTGTGTACCTGATATATATCAAATTGATACTATTAAATCTTTTTCAATTTTCGATTCAACATTATATTTCACAGATAAATTCACAGAATAAAATCAAACGTGATTTACCCCTCGAGCCATCCTTGACACAGATGCTCAGAAAGCACCTCCATCACCCTCCCGTTAGGACTCACTCTGTCATCATTTGGCAGTATCTTACTCACCAGACATCTGTCGGATACCTCAAAGACGGCTCCCAACTTGTTGCTGTTAGTTTCGTCTGGGCAGAAGAGGCGAAAATTGTCCTCGTTTAAGTTGTAGATCTCGCGGAGGAAATTGCCTAGCAACGCGGTGGAGGGCTTCAGCTCGCTGGCGGGGTTTGTGACCTCGTATCCGAAAGTCTTAAAGTCTGGAAGCTGGAAAAGGTGAGCGGGATTTTTATAGATGTGTACAATTTTTTGTGTGACAGTAAAACTTCCCACTTAAAGGTCAAAAATAGTTTAAAAAATCTTCCGTCTACAACTGATCTAAAAATAGACTCACCTTGAGCACCTTCTTAACTCCCGCATTTGCGGCGGGGTTTGCTCCCATCCTGCGGTTGCCTTTTGGCGCAAAGTTCTGCAATCTTTCCACGAATTTTCCATCGGGGGTGAAGTGCTTGTCGGGGTTATAACTTTTCAGCCACTTTTCCAGCATTTGTAGATGCTCCGGAGATTTCTTAACTCCGTCGAGGGGGACCTGCGTCTCATCAGAATGCGACCATCTACAATCAGAGGTTTTTGTGGCACACGCTATAATCTGTATATCTACAACGCGACCTCACCTGATGCGCGCGAAAAGTTCCCTCCACCTGCTTGCCATCTACAACGAGAGGACCCGTCCACCCCTTGGGTGTTCGCATCACAATGAGAGGCCACTTGGGTCGTTCAGACACAGTTCCGGCGTCTCTATACTTCTTTTGGATCTCCTTGATGCGGCTCATGACCGTGTCCAATGTCTTTGCCAGTAGGTTGTGAACTTTTTTTGGCTCATCACCCTCCACAAAGTGAACCTTTAGAGTCAGTGTTTGTGTTGTGACATCTTTTAACATTGTGACGCTAGACTTGCAAAAAAATTCCGAGCACCGTTGTTACCGAGACGGATTTCTCGGAATTACGGTAACAACCGCGGATTATCCGGGACAAGACGCCACACCTCAAAAGAATTGTGATTCAACGAGATCTACAACCCGCCAATATTTTCGCTGCAAATACACAAATACCCAATACCGTAAGTACCGTTGATTACCTCATAACCGTGACCTTGGAACAGCTCCTTCAGCTGGGAATTTTCGTAGCGGGACAATACCGTGGGCCCGGCGATTTTGTAACCGTTGAGATGAAGGATGGGGAGTACAGCTCCATCAGTGATCGGGTTGAGGAAATTGATTGATTTCCAGGAACCTTCCAGGGGTCCTGAACAGTTCAAAACTCTTCTTTGGAATTTAAATTTTCAAATGAATTAATGCTGGGGGTACATTAAGGCTATGTGCTTGTGCTACAGAGTCAAGGCCGCAGGTCTTTATGCGGCTGTCTCTTTCACAAAAGACGATGTGGCTCTGCCGCACCCTCTTAATCCCAGCTCCACTGCAGCCACAAGGCTCCATCAGGTCTCATTCCAATAAAACATACCCGTCTCGCTCTCTCCATCTCCCACGACAGTTACCGCGACCAGTTGTGGTTGGTCAAAAACGGCTCCAAAGGCGTGCACAAGGCAGTAGCCCAGTTCTCCACCCTCGTTTATACTTCCTGGGGTGTTTGCGGAGGCGTGGGATGGGATCCCTCCCGGCGTGGAGAATTGGCGGAAGAGCTTGGTGAGACCAGCTTTGTCGTGAGTTATTTTCGGGTAGACCTGTAGAGGTTAGAGGTTGTGGTGATGTGATATGAAGAGTGATTCAAAAGTTTACGCTCCATGATTACGCCATGAAAAATGTGAAACTCACCTCTGTGTAAGTCCCCTCCAAATAAGTCTGTGCCACATTGGCAGGTCCTCCATGTCCTGGTCCTACCACAAATAGTACGTCCATATCTTTCTCTCTGATCACCCGATTGAGATGGGTGTAGACAAGGTTCAGACCGACGCTGGTGCCAAAATGGCCCAGAAGACGTGGTTTGATGTGATCGACTGTGAGAGGCTCTTGAAGTAGAGGATTATCTCTAAGATAGATCTGAGCAGTAGAGAGGTAGTTGCTGGCCTCCCAGTACGCCTGAATGTCTGAAGTCTATGAGGATCGATGACGTAATTCGATACAAATAAATACCTTCATATACATCAGGGCTGAGGTAGTTGGTATCAACTTCCTCAGATGTTTTGTATTGTAACTCTAATTGTTCTTTAGCTTGGTTGTCTGTGGTCATCGTTGTTCGTGTTGCGTGGACTGTGCATTGCGTCCAGCACCTCCACGCGAAAATTCGTTTTTCCCGGTTTCGGGCAGAATTCAGATTTTGAAATTTAGACGATCCCACCGTTTTGATGTGGAGTTTTACGATCCGTGACGCAAGCAAGGATGGGCAAGTTTCAGACTTAATGAAAATCATCCATACACAGCTTCCAGATCATCCTTTTCTGCATTTTACAGATATAATCTGATCTTATTTCATCTTGTGGGTGTAATGAGATGTCTGTCATTCACCCACCCTCCATCCACTTTTGTACAGCATTAAATACAATGAAGCTTCCAGGTCATCCTTTTATGCATTTTCCAGCGAACTCTATAATCTCATTTTACAGATATAATCTCATCTTCTTTCATCTCTGCAGATTAAGGTAACCGCTTTGAGTGGCAGCAGAGCTGCAATAAAAATGTTGTGATACCAAAAAGGGATCTAACACTCACTGGATAGATTATATCAAGTTTAAGTTGTATGGTCCTCTGCCAAACTATTGGGTCTTTACTGTCGGGCGTATTCTCATCATTGAGAGCCCTGATTATTATCTCGGTGG
>MZNV01002721.1:0-90459 GCA_002081555.1 Protostelium mycophagum | reverse complement strand
TCACATTTATCTTCTGCCAACTTTTAGCCCTGAGCTTAATCCCGTCAAGCTTGTCATCAGCCGCATTAAAAATCGACTTCGTGCCTTCGGGAGTTGTTTACTTGAAGACGTAGATCTTATAAATGAAGCCGCTTCAATTGACGTGCAGCATAACTACGCAATGTACGACCACTGCAACATTTTCAATAAATATTGATATAGAAGTGTTGTTGTACTTGAATTGATTTGTGCGTTTGGAAAATTGGCAGAAAATTCGACAAAAACCAAGCAAAAATTCGGGCTGGGATGGGAGCCCAGTGTGGCAACTGAAGGCGTGATGAACGCGCGTGTGGTCGCAAAATAAACATTAAGGTGGTAATTGTAGAATATATTTATATATTTCGAGGATTTTTGGTATTTTTCTGTCGTTTCAACAGTTTTCCGGGCGAGTTCGGATTCCAGCAGCGAAGAAGAGTCACCAAAGAAAATCCTGCTAACACTTAAGAACAAGTGTTCTTTGGTTGACACAATGGATTCTGATCAAGAGTTCCACTATGATGGCGATCTCAACGGTAATTTGGGATGAGATATCATCAATTTAACCGTCATTTTAGGCTTAGCGAGGTATAAGAGGAAGGCTTTTTTAGATGCGCATGATTCCATGAAGCTACAGAAGACTGAGAGCACTCGAGTAACGAAAAACAAGGTAAACCATCATACCATTCCGGATATGCAAGTTTATAGAGGTTAACTCGAAGAAGAATGGAACAGACACAGAAAAAACGAAGAAGAATGATTCAACTAAGTTTTCAGAGGATAGACTTGTTCCAAAAAAAGTGAAGATTGACATCATTTAAAATAGCTCATCTCTTCAGGGAAAAGTTCCTAGTGCTGCAGAAGCACCTGCTTTGGAAAGAACACAGAGGGTATTGTTGAAGAGTGAGATTGATCATCTTCATTTTTGAACGGATGATTCTGACTTTGATTAGGTGCCTCGGTAACTCCTCGGAAAGTGCAGCCTCCACCTCCAGCAGAAGATTTTATAAAGAGTCGGCCTTCGACGCCGCCTCATGAGCCAGAAGAGAAGTTTCAAAAACAAGACGTAATCAAGGTGTGATTCTTCAAAGTGCATCATTGGAACGTTCTGATCTGCATTAATTTCGACTTCTAACTTTTATTGTTTTAGATGGTCAAATCAATATATTCTACTTTATACGAGAGGGTAGATAAGAAGAAGGATTATTCTGGCAGGCTCATCATGCAAATGCTGGAGGAAGTTGTAGATGATGTGGCAGACCACCTCATTCTCATCTCTGGTACAACTTTTGAAGACAAATCCCAACAGAAAATAACAACTGAAGAAGTCCACACACAAGATGACAGCACAAAGGTAATCTATTTCCTCATTTCAGTATTTATTTCGGCAGGTTGTAGACGAAGAAGATACATCAGAAGTCTCAGAACTAAAAAATGAAGAAATCGCCATCGAAGAACAATCCCCAGAGACTCCAGCTAAAGCGGAGACCAACAAAAGGCGGAGTGAGTGCCATCCTCTCATCGAGATCTGATGAAGAGCCAGGTCCATTCGCACGACAAAGGCTGGACTCTAAAGGAGTGAAGATTCTGAAGCAAAGTCTTGAAAAGAGTAGAGAACTGGACGAACAGAAGATTGAAAAGTTGATGAAGTTGACAAACTTTAAGAAGAGACAGATCACTGATTGGTGGTCGAGAAACAAATCACTTGTGGGAAAACCGAACCAAAAGAGGGGCCACGTCGCGGAGGAGGTAGAGGAGGGGGGAACGTCGCTGAGCGAGGGGGATGATGATGAATTGTCAGATGAACCACAACAGGTGGTATTTTCAAGTCTCCTCAGGCCGTAGTCATCTGTGCTATCGAAGCTTTTAAAACACCAGGCTCTGACGCGTTGTAGAAGCCCACAAAAGCAAAAACGAGAATTGATGAGAACCCCAAAAGGCCGGTTTCTCGCCCACAGAGGAGGACAGCAAAGGAAGGGAGGGCAAAGTCATCAGATCAGGCAGCTTGGTCCATACAGATCGGGGAATATTTGAAGTGTCCTTGATGAGAAGATGTAAATACAGATGGACCAACAGACTCTTTATTTTTGGTGATGGGTGCTCAAGACACAAAAATTTGAGGTTTCCTGCTGTGGAGGCAGATTTTCCCGATGATTTGCAAACACCTTCTTCGCATATTACGACTGTGATTCTCTGAAATGAAGAGACGATGTCGCTATAAAAGCCAAATAAGTTAGAAGGGAGGTGTTCTGTGTTCATGCTTTGAATCACTGGACGACATTAAGAACATGTACAAGTGCATAGTCTTACCGTATTATACCGTGAATCATTGAATGGAGGCCTGAGGTCTTGGAAAAATAATTGTTGATCTTGCGTTGGAAAATAAACTTGGCCTTGATCGATCCTCTCTATCATCTGCCTTTGATTCCATGGTACATCGGGGGGCATTGTGAGTTGTGCCGTGTCGTTTGGTGGCGTGCTGAATGATTGGGTCTTAAGGGTGTATTCTGGTGGGTCTTTCATGTCCAAAAACTCGAAGTTCTGCTGGTATGATCGCCATGAAGTTGTCGTCGTTATGATCTGTTGTGATCTGGCCATGTATGGAGAATTGAAGGCCCTCATCTTAGAGTTATTGAGGAGTTCTCTCAGCTGTTTATTCTTGTGGGCGAGGTCCATATTTGCTGCTTCTATCTCTTCTGAGGCAGTTCGAAGTCGTCGAAGTGTGGCAGCAGCACACTCAAGGATGGAAGCTTTGGTTGTGTTGACATATTTACACTCTGGGAGCTACCATCGTGATCAGTAAATGACCCTGTCATCTCAAACATCACTCACAATCTTTTTCAACTCGCCGATCTGGCTGTTGATCTTCTTTCTTCCTTTCTCCTCTGCAGGTCCTTCCCGCTGCATTCTCTGCCTCTTATTTCCGTCTGATGCTGAATCCCACGGTGAACACCTCTCCTCCTCTGAATCTTCCTTATTGTATCGCTTTTGACCTATTGAAGCAGCGTTACTCATGATGGTAGTCGATGATGACTGATTGAGTGCGTCCCACTTTTTGACTGACACTGGCTGAGGTCACGCCACAATCAAAACGAAACTCCGTTCTATCAAGATCCAAATTGATATTGTCTGGTTGGCTTACTCCTCCGCCTACCTCTTCCTCTCAGAAAAAACAAAGAGAACCTCCAAAAAGGAACGAACGTACTACACGATAGTTGAAACATCCTACAGCAAAAGACGCTCCTTTTCTCGTCGGAGATATTAACTTCCGGACAGTTAAGAGGCGGGAAGAAGCACTTGGGAGTGTGTTTCACGATCAAAAGGTGAACTTTTCTATCCGGATCAAACATTTGAGGGCGTATCGCTTGTCACTCTTCGGCAATAACGCCCGAAATTTAAGTGAGGGTTCCCCGACGTTCTACACTCGCCAAAAACACAAATAAAACGTTGATACACTCGGTTGTATTAAGAGAACAAGTCCTCTCTGTCGTTGCTCTGGTCAAACTCGTTGTCCATGGAGGAGAAGGTGACAAAGTGACCGGACCTGTGGCTGTCGTGGTAGAACTCTTTGGGTGCCTCCAGCTTGAGGCCGTACTGCATGTTGGCGGCGTGTTTAATTCCCATAAAGTTGTAATTCCACGATCCCACATCAGGCACCATGAAGAATCCTAAAGACCATCAGAACTCTCATTCTACAACTACGTCTACAACTGCATCTACAACTCACCCAAGATGGCGTCAGACAGCAGCATCTGTGTCTTCTCAAAGAACTGTGTGGAATAGTTGCTAAAGTTGTTGTTGGTCTGGTCTCTCTGCGATTTGCCCCATTCAAATCCTTGTGGTGTCAATTTGTAGGCTGTCAGAGTACAACTTCCAGGGGTGAAGGAGCATGTCACCACGACGCACTTGTCCCCGTCCCAAGACTTATTGTCAGCGAGGATCTTGCTGTGTGCGATGACATCAGTTGGGAGCAGCTGCTTGGGCTCGTTGTTTTGGGTGTGGATCCACCCGAGAGGCTCGTAGTCTTTGAGGTAGTCGTGCTCTGGTAATGCGGTGGGGAAGGTTACTCCTTGAGGGCTTCCCACTTGCGGAACCATCACAATGGCGCGAATCTCCTTGATCTACACGAGTCAGATTTCCCGCCAAAATCAAATAAAATTTTCGCGCCAAAACTACAGTTCGAAGTTTAAAACTCACCATAGGGTGGTCAGGAGGAGAGACACCATACAGGTAACCTCCGATCTGGGTTCTGAGATCTGCAATGGTGATAAACTTCTTCAGGATGTTCTGAGGGAACACATAAGTGTACCCTGTGTCCTTCACGTCGTCTGACGTCACATAGATGTGGTTCGTTCTTAAGTGAAGGTTTGTGGCCGAAATAGCTCTGACTCTCCAGTCTGCCTTGCTGTGGAACACCTAAAGTACTGTCAGAAACCATAATATGTTTGTGGTGGTCGTGTACAGAAGGTGGAGACTCACCTTGTTTCCATAAGGATTTGTGGTGGTCACGACAATCTCATCTCCGTGAACATTGGTAGTTCTGGTCGTTGTAGACGTGAGCTGTGATCCTTCCGCGGTCTGCTTCTCGATCTCCGCGATCTGCTGTCTCTGTTCTGATGGAGCGGCAATCTCCATTCCGAGAATAATATCTCTGATTTCAGACTGGGTAAGCGACGCGATGTTCACGTTATTCTTCTTTCCGTAATCGGCAAGAATGAGATCCTTCAGGGCGAGCTCCACCTTCAGCCACTCTTCATCAGCCATAGAGGGCCAGATGTGATGAGCCTTGGTGATGGTGGTCTTGTTCGGCTTCAAGATGATCTTTGTCTTCTCATTAGCAACATGGAGTGATCTCAAGATGAGAATGAGTCTGTTGAAAGCAGTGAAGGCGGAAATAGACTTCATCCAATCATCATACAAGTTGAACAACACCTGGAAAAGTCAATCACAACGTTTCAAAAGAATGAAACCGACCATCTGGGGCTCCGTCGCCTTCAAGATGAGATCTCCAAACTTCTCGATCTTGAGACATGCTTGGAATGGCAGTTGTAGATCTGATCCCTTGATGACGATGTTGGGAAAGTCGATCAAGTTGACCTCCAGGGGGTCAAGCATTCCTTTCCTTGTGACAATAATTTGCTTGGGCTGTTCTTCAACAGGCAGAGATCTGATCAGGGCGGCAACCTTTTATATTCAAAAGGGGATAAAGGAGAGTGAAATTTTACCTCTTCGGCGGTCTTCCATTTGGCGAGCTGGCCGAGACGCTTCTGTCCGGCCCAGACGGAGGTGTGAATGATCTTTAAGAACAATTGTCCGGTTCTGGGGTTGTAGATAAAGATAGCTCCGTTGATGGGCTTGGTGGTCAAATTTCCTTCGAATGTCTTGTGGATAGTCACTCTGTACACGTTGGTGTCGTCCACGAACCAGATGATGTGGTTGGAGAATAATTCTCCATAATTCTGGGAATTGATATAGGGTTCCGTGGGTTCGGATGAGTACAACTGAAGTCCTGCGCGTGTGAATTTCTATTTTTAGAACAAAAAACATACCCTTTCTGATACGTTCTCTGAGCACGTAGAGGGCGGGGTTAGCCTTGCAAATCTTTGCAAGAGCCTGTTGCATCAAGGGTTTAGACCCGGGGAACCAATTTCCAAAGGCAGAGTAGACGTTGTACGCCAAGTCGAAGGCCATCAGACATCCGGTGGGGGAAGGATATATAGACATATTGTCCGTGGTGTAATCCAAGAACTTGGCTCTCGCGTAACGGTCCACATCATGTGAATCGAAATCTCCCCAACGTAACTGGATGTCAATCCAATACTTGTTGGATGACGTGTCAAAGGTGTCCTTGTTGTCTCCCAAGAGTGAAGGCTTGCAGACCTATGAAGTCATCAGTACGTTCGATATCATGAGAGAACGTGTGATATCGCACCTGCCACTTGTAGGCGGCGATGAGAAGGACGTCAGCGCATGAAGAATTCATCTTGTAAGACTTTCTGGGGTGAATCGTTTCCTTCTGGACAGTCTCAATCTCCAAAGCGTCGAGCTCCTGATCCAACACTTGACACACATCCATAACCAAAGACTCGTGGACCTTCTGCCACAAGTGAGCTCTGAAGATCTGAATGAGCGAGATCTTCAGGGTGGGGATCTACAACGGTAAGTTGCGGAATTTCCCTGAAATTTCACCTTTCCGTGCATAAAGATACCCGTCAGATCGAGTTGCACCTGGAAACCAACATAAACGTTGGCACGATTGATGGTGGGGGACCACCACAGAGTGAATCTTCTGTTGGGAATCTGTTACTTGTCAATGACGTCATCACACGTCATCATGACTCCTCACCTGGTTGAGACCAGAACGCTGGGCGTTGGTCAGTTTCTTGTACTGCATGGATTCCTCGAAACCGGAGGCCTTTTCCCAGAAAAGACCCTCCCATGTTGGGAAATAAGTTCCCTTGAAGAGGGTGTGTTCCAGGATACCTTCTACTCCTCCAAGTGCCTGAATCATATCCGTTCTATATAAATCAGAAGATGTATTATTTTATTACTCTACTAGTTTGATACATAAATTATGATATATATTTAATAATATATTATATAATATTTTTGGGCCTCATATGTTTTGATACGCAGCAATGGTTTTGATAGTGATGACGTCATCATTCTTATTTACATACCTGTAGTTGTTCAAATTCCACAACTTTCCGTCGTGACGCTGATGAGTCCACCAGAAGGGGTTGACCTTCAAGACTTGGAAGTCCTTGAACTCTGTCCTGACTCTCCATCCCTTGTCATAGGCAAGTGTGTGTCTGTCCTTCTGGAACAGCGTGTTGATACGAGGAAGTCCTGACGATTATAAATATAAACTCGATTTTATTTATGTTGCACAGCAGAGCGAAAATATTTAAAAATATCTGTTGTAGATGAGATAAAAACTGACCTCTGTCCCAAGAATCCTCCAAATCCTCAAGTGTGAGTCTTCTGTTCTGTGCGAGAGCTTCTTCTTGCTTCATGACATACTCCGCCCACACTCTCTGGGAGTCAATAAACTCCTGTTCCCATGGCAATATGTATCTGTACAAGTTGGGAATCAACTGGTCCTCCTCGTGTGACATTCCCGAACGTAAATGTGTCGTTCCGATGTCAGTCTGCTTGGCGTAACGAAGGTCGCTCTGGGGAATGAGGATGTGTCCCATACTCAGCATACCCAATCCTGTATTTTTTCAAAATTTGAAGCGGAATTTTGGCGGGAAACGCACCTCCCAACTCTTTGGGACAGTAAAACACCACTGGAGGGAAACGAGAAGGCATCTTAGAGTTGAGTCCGATCTTGATACGGGTCTGGATCTTGTTCTCGCACTTCACGAGAAGGTCCAGGAGCTCGTTGGTGTGCACAGAAGCTTCACGGTAGTAGGTCATCAACCCGATCAGCGCAGTGTTCCACTTGTTGACAATCTTTGTGAATGTGGTAGAACCAGAGGCCATAAGGATCATACGGACTCTGTTCTCGAATTTGCGCAGTGAAGCGTCATCCACTCTCAAAAAGGCCTGGAAAAGTTCAGAAAAGGTGCGTCTACAACGATGTAGAATTACCTGTGCGGTTCTCTCCTTGGTTCTCTGGTTTTGCAAGTTCCAAACACCGTCCTTGTTGCTGAACTCCTCGTTGAAAGTTCTGATCTTGGGCAGGATCCTCACTTCGAATCCGGCCATGCTGAACAACAAGTTCGGGTTGTCCTTAGAGTAAACACTCACAAAGGACTCGTCCCATTCTACTGTTGTGATGGACCTGATCACATAAATACAAAAGATCCAATATTTCACATGGGAACGCATTGATGACGTCATCGTCATATCGAAATTTCTCAGAAGTATCTCACCTTGGAAGTCGGTTCTTGATGTCCCAGAAGACGGCCCTTCCCAGATTGACATCGTGCTTCATCAGACGCATTCTAGCATCTCTGGGCCAGCACTTCTTGTTGTTGTATCCCACAATGTTCTCGTTGTTGGGGTCAGGGTGCTCGGTGAGGTACTTCTGGATCAACTCCCTCGCCTCATCATGCGTGAATCTGTACAAGATGTGCAATCTGTCGACGTAACGACTGTACAGGCGGACGGGGTGCTTGGTCTCCATGGCGACGTCGTGATATGTCAGGAAATCGTTTGGCATATTTGGAGGTCCGGCAATCTCAGAGGCTCTTTGCAGACCCAATACGAGAAGATCCAGGATCATTCCGTAGTATTGCACAATGAAGGAGGCAAATTGAAGCCCGCGGATCAGACCATAACTGTTGGTGTGATTCATGTCCTTGTAGTTGATCACAATGTTGTTCTTGGCAGTCATGTAATCCGCAATGTTGTGGTCTACAATCAATCTGAGCAATCTGTTGAGGAGGGTGAGGTCGATCTTGTCGTAGATCTTCTCCATCTTGGTCTCCACCATCACGACACATTCTCCATTGGAAGTGTCCCAGATATTCTCCAAGTTGTTGATACCTTGACACCACTTGTAGACGAGAAGTGGAGGGGGTTCGTTGTCGCTGGGCTTGATCCAGTTGGGGAAGAGATGACGCTTGTCGGCTTCGTACCACAGATACTGATCCAGATAAGCGTCTGTGATCTTCTCGAGGGGCTCTATGTCGTAGACGGGGATTAGATGTGAGTACAGGTCCATAAACTCTATGCTGACCTAAAATACTCAGCATTATATTTTTCCCGAATTTCTGTCACAGCATAAAATGGATTCTCTCTACAATTCATTTTAAAAATCTTTACCTCCTTGAAGGATCTCTGTGTCAAAAGATGCCTTTTAATACGTGACAGCGCCTCGTGTGGATTCTCGTAAGCTTGTTCCACAAGTCCGAGCTCCTCTCTCTGGCTCTGGTTGAGTCTCGACTTGACCGAGTAGGCCTCCTTAAGCCTCTCGAGCGCCAAAATGAGCAGCTTGGTGTCGTGTTTGTAGTTGAGGGGGGGGAAGGGGATCGGGGAGAACTTTCTGGACTCCAGCCAGTGAACAGTTGTACTGTACAGAGCGATGGCCTCTTCGGGAGAGATATAAGGTCCGTCCTTCAAGTAGTTGTGCTGTCTCTCCTGCTCCGACTTGAGGTACAATCTGTTTTACATGAGCGGATTTTTAAAACGAGGAAAATACCTGGTGAGTCTTCCCACATTCTTCTTGCAGACAGTCTTGTCGACAGTAGCTCCTCGTCTGATTCTTTCTCTGTTGTAGTGTGACACGTTGGTCCACCAGTCGGCCTTGCTCTTAACGTAACGTAAAATCATATTCTCCACGGGGACGGGGAGTCCGGGAACCTTCCATGGGATATTCGCCTTCCAGCATCTCCATGCTTCTGACAAGTGTTGTAGAATGACACGAGCCTTGTTGGTTCTGACACCTTCTGGCATCATGTCAAAGATGTCTTTCATGACAGATGCACGGAGCTCCAAATCAAAATGGGATTCCACTCTCTGTTTGGTCACAGTCTTCGCGATACCTGCACACGTCAGCATTGTAGATCGTCACGAATATTCTGGCCACGAGAAACTCGAAATCTTACCCTTCGAGACACGACCCTCAAACTGTCTTGCCAAAAGATTTCCCAACCATCTCTCGAGGAGTGGCACAATTCCTCTCAAGAAGAAAATCCAAACTCTCCATCCTGGTGCCCAGAACCCGCACCCTGGGCCCTTACCGACCGGACCGGTATTGAAACGGTAGTAGATGAGATGCTTCAGATCTTTGCACATTCTGATCTGTCGCATGAGGCGGTATTTGTATCTGTACATTCCGGTGAGCTGACCGAGATGTGCATATGTATATTGTAGTCCGTCGGCAAGTTGGAAAGCGTCGACGTTTCCGAGACGGTATTGGACGTGGGAATCTACAATGAGCTTGGTGAGGCGGAGAATTTCTCTGCACAAATGGAAGGCGTTTCCGAATCTGGACTTCTTTCTCTCCTTGGTGGTGAGGGTCTTGATAGGTTTCAAGTTGAAATTGTAGTCGAGGTGAAGGTAGTTCAAGTTCTTTCTGTGGATCAAAAGATTGAGCATGTTGTAACCCTGCCTGCAGACTTGCAGACCCGCCTCCACCCAATCTATCTCGGTACTCTGGAAGAACTTTGTCGCTCCAAGTGCCTTGAACAGGTATTTTTTGTTCAGCGCTTTAGGTGGTCTGTGGTGGAGCTGATTCAGCACGTAGCACTTGAGTAACTTTTGGTATGAAACTCTGACTTTCACGGGGTAGTCGGGGGAACAGTGCTCGAAATACCAAGACTGGACGAGAGGGACGTCGACGGCACGGCGTGTACGTCCAGTCTTCATGTTGTAGGGGTAGGGGGCCCAGTAGAGGCGGATACCCTTGGCGGTGTTGTCTGTGCTGACCTCTGTCTCGGACAAGAAGGCTTCAACTCCTTCTGGCATCTCAAAGTCGTCCTCTTCCTCTAACTTTTCCTGGAAAGAGTCAGAAAGGGCGGGAAAAGCTTTTAAATATTTCTTTTGGTATTTTTTGATTTTCAATGTGAAAAATGAGCTCACCTTACGGCCGCTTTGACCCATGTATGAGGGGATAGGGTTGATAAGAGGGTCGAAAAAAAAGGCGGGAAGCTCTGGGTCATCAGCCTTGATGTACACAGTGCTGGGGTGGTGATAGGGAGAAATGGCCACCTGAGTTTGTAAATACACATTAGAAATGGAGAAATAAAATCGTGCCTTTCTGGGTCTAGAGTTGTATAAGAAAGGGAAGGCGATCTTGTATTCTGTTCTGATGTGATGACGAATGATAATCTTGTTGATATCATTAAATTCATTCCAATCTTCATCGGCGTCCTCCAGATCTCTGTATAGAGGCTCAAATTTTGGACCACCTGGAATGGCCATGTTGAGAGACTTGGCGGTGAAGAAGGAGTTCTTGTTGAAGAGATAGAAGTAGTTGGGATCGGTCAGATCAGACAGCAGCTGCTCGGCCAGACGATGCAAGTTGCTAATAATTGGCAAAGAGAGCTGCCACTTCTTGTATGAAGAACCATTCACGAAAGGTGATTTGATCAGAGGCTTGTGGTCGTAAAACCACTCGTATATGGCAGAGTCCTCCTGTGGGTCGAGTTCTAATTGAATAGGGTCTAAAGGTTCCACGTCCAAAATATTGTCTCCATAATCGAGAGGAGGCTCCTCGTCATCGAATGGGGGGAATCTCATGCGCTTGAAATGACGACGGTCGCGCTTCTCTCTACGCATGGCTATCCACATTGAACCCCATTGGGCGATAAAGACGGGCTCTATGACCTTTGGTGTCTCGGTAATAAATGTGATGGCACCAGTATTGTGATATAGAACTCGGCAGTAGCGGACCTAAGAAGTGATTAGGGAAACACCATGGTCTACCGCATGAATGATTAAAAGGTTACAATACCTGCTCCCAAGGCATTGGCATGTTCTCAAGAAGTTTGAAGACTGCGTGAGGAACATACTTGAGAGCTCCAAGGTATACACGCTTATCGTGCCTGAATTTCTTGTTGGACATATCACCGTGATCTTTGATAATCTTTCTCAAATGCTCTGGCGGCATGTCTGCCTTGAGAGCGTCTGCTTGGTTGTTTCCAAACTTTCGCTTCTCAGCATATTTCTTATTATTGAGTTGAGTCCATTTCCTGGCCTTCTCCTCTAGGGCTAAAGAGTCCTTCGAGGGTTGTGAAGGGTCATACATGATGAGTCCCTTTCGTGGTCGTGTGCCTAGGAAATGTGATTTAATGCCAAACGGTGATCCGTGACCTTGTTGCAACTTTTTCCGAAAATTGTCCTCTGAATTTTCAATAGTTACCAGTTGTAGTTCACCACACCAGACAAACATGGCAAAGGATCCAATCTGTTATACCTCTTTCGGGCATCACTCGTTTGATGAAAGTACAGGACTGGCCTTTAAACTTTTATTGATTGTTTTATCTTCTGTGGCAAACTCCCTTGCACTCGTACTCCTCATTGAGGGGAGCAGCCTCAGCATAGCAAGCAGTGGTTTGTTCGTTGATGGATTTCCATGTGACGTGGGGAGAGGTGGTGTTGATGGTGGTCATGGTGTATCTAAATCTACAGTGCATTGTGCACAGACCTTGGATGTGTCATCAGCAGATGAATAAGAATATAACGAGTAGTCTCACCTCCACTCTTCACTTGGCATTTCACCTTGTAGTAGGATGTTGGTGCAGAAGCAGTACAGACGTTAAAGAGGATGGCAAGGAGTACAGCGAAGAGAATGATGCGGGTGTTCATGGTGTCTTGTGATGCGAGCCCGAAGAATATTGTGTTCACCAACAGCGTAAAATCAGTCGGTTGGACTGAGTGATACTCTGAAAATCCCTTTTTCGTGGAGTTTGTTGTGTTGTCAGGAAATCGGCTGCCGCCCGTGACAGAAATAATCAAAATTATTGCCTGAAAAATGACACGAAAAAAATTTGACTGAGGGAACCGACACGAACCCTGCCAAACAAAACTTTCCTTGTCATTATTAAATACCCGGCCTCAGAAAATAGCACTGTCGACATTGGTGACCAATTAAAATTTATTTTGAGGCCATAACGTTCTCATTTTTTGAAATCATTGTTAAAATATATTGATCCATCATGAGCATACACTGATGGGGTGTAACTTGCTCGAGTACACTCATGTAACTCCCTATATCAATCATGGACGCTCAGAGTACAAGTTTGTTGGACAATCATCAGTGCGTTAGCTGATTGTTGGTGAACACTGATGAATTGAATTGATCTCAGCACAATGGTTCATGGTAATAGACTGTTGCGAAGTCGTTGGTGACTGCTGTTCATCTCTGCTCACTTAAGAGATGGAGTAGCGTCTGTATCTGTAGAGATTGAAAAGAAAATATGGCTCGTTGTAGATTTCCATAAAACCTCTAGCAAAAGCAGTTTCAGGACCAATTATCACCAAGATGACATTCAGTATTTATTGATTAGCTCTCCCGTTTTTGCTTTCCCCTCTACATTGGCTTTGTCATGTCTGCTGATCCTCTTCATCTTGGTCACTTCCCTCTGTCTATCCTCTTCATCCCTCTTTTCTCTTGCTTCTCTGGTCAACCTTTCGTGCTTGGCATGTTCTTTGGATCTCATCATGTCTGTGATGTTCTCCGCGACCCACGCCACTGCTCCATTACAATTTGACTCATTTATCTCATCATCTGAATCGTCCACGTCATCGCCTTGTTGCTCTCTCTTCACTTTCATCCCATATGTGGGTCGATCAGCTGACAGGTCCTTGACGTTCTGTTTTGCTTCTGCCTTCACCGCTCTTTTCTCTTGTCGCCTCTCGCTGCGAGATTGAGGAGGACGAAAATTGGTATCTTGGAGAGCTTTTCTAATGGCAGCATCTCGAGCTACTTTTTCCATCTCTTTGATTTTGGCCTCTTCATCCCTTCTTTCCTGTCGCTCTTGGTTCTTCTGTGCTTGTGTCTTGCTCTTCGTCATTTCTGTTGTGGTGTTGCTGATTGTGCGATACAGTCCCAAATACACCGGACTTTGACAGGATTTGGAGTAGCCTCCGCAGACATCTCCTCCGCCAAGAACATTATCGGTATTGCGTATTTTTTTCTTCAATCGGGCATGCCTCCTAGCTTCTCTTTTCTCGGCCGGTGAATCTATCTGTGTAATACTGGACTAACCTTTCTGATTGGTATTCGTTGTAGATGAAGATACGGACTGGTGGGCACAGGAATGTTAAGGACCAGGAAGACTCTTTTCGTTGGTGAGTTGATGCGTGCAAAAACGTAATAAATTGGAGATTAGAGGTGGTCAGGAAAACAGCAACAACTACAATCATAGCGAGATCTGAACAACCATCAAACACGAAAATAACTATACAGCTGTACAGCCATTTTGACAATGAAGTTGCGACGAAATGATCTTTATCTCAATTTCTTCGATGGAGGAAGAGGCTACCAGATCTTCTGTGCTTCAAAGTGGAGGAAAAATGTTAACCGTTGTCTTGCTGTTGTCGATTTCGTACCTTGTCCCACGACTGTGATCATCATCAACATCATCGAATGATCCTTCTTCAGGATGATGATCGTCATACAGATGCTAATAATGACAAAGATAAATTGGACTTTACCTTCTTTAAGTTCGGTGAGCAAGGGTCTGTTTTTGCAACAATTGTAAGTTGTGTAAATTTCAAATTCGTGAATCTCAATCCTTCTATACGTTTGAGCGGGAAAACCCGATATTTGAAATTCGAAAATCACCTTTTGGCTCCAAAATACTGTGCAAAAGGCTGAAATCAACGACGTGCTGCGCCAGTCAGTTTCTGACGTGTTGTAGAACGAGAATCCCGAAGAAAACTCACCGAACCAATGACAAAATTTGGACGCGAAGTCAGAAGGCAAGTTTGTGTCGCGTTGAACCATTCGTCTCTTTCAGACTGTCAAAAATGTCATGAATTTTCCAATCATATTTCGTCCATCTACAACACACCTTACTCGAGAACCTGAAATCAGCGTTGCGTCCGCTTGCGTAAATTCTGAAACCTATCTCTCCTGAGAGAGCCAAACTGTCTAATGAATAAATAGATATTGTCTTTAGTGGTGTCCCTGTCATCTGTCAGCATATGTCATGATATGACACATGTCAATCATGTCATTTTGAACCAACAATCTCATGATGAGAATTTCAAAATTTGAACAGAAAAGACAAAAAATATTAAAATTGAAAATAAAATCACAGACTTGTAGAATCGCCCACGCGGTACATGCATATCCTCGCCTCTTTACAATCGTCTTTAAAATTTACAATTTCGACCACCCTGTTGACCCACTGAACCAAGTGCTTGTGCATCGCATTTCCCTTCAAAATCACAGATGTCTGGAGGAATTCCTGCGAACCTTCACCAAAAAATAATTTTTTCAAGATTTTTTACCTTGTATAATTCTTGGGCAAATTCTTTGGAATCTTCCGTGAAAACTTTTGACTGTGTCCGCATTATGATTTTTGCGGACAAGCTGATGATCAAGTCCCTGTCACTTTCCGTCTGCGTCCTCAGTTTGTAACTGCCATTGTCAATTCGAAATTTGAAATTCGAAAATGGAGGGAAGATACATCTTATTTCCGGCCTCTAACTTGAACATATGAGCGTATCCTTCCTCTTCTTTGGCGCCAGTAAGCGATTCAAACATTATTTTAGAGAGGGGAGTTCCATGATGTGCGATGGTGATCTCACCAGCTAAGAGATTGAACTGGATGACTAACGCCCTCCATCTGTTTGTTTTTCAGAAAAACATCGTTTGTAAGGGGAACCATTCCATATCTTTATGTAAACACACGAACACACAATGGAATGATCATAACGATGATGAAAAAATAATCGATTGTTTCTAATGATGAGTTGAAATATATATTTTGTGATGAGATAAAGCTGTTTCTATGTTAGCACTATCTATTGTGAATTTATTTCTTTGCTTGAGACAAACCGCAACAAAATCACTACAAAAACAATAAAGAAGAGTGGCAGGCATTTTCGACTGTCCTGATAAATGTGATTTGTCTCACCGATTTCGGTAAAACTCGAATGTACCAAAGTTAGCCACGTATAAATTTGCATCATCGATCACATCGGCGGTTGAACTGTCCATACTTCCAGAAGATGTCCTATCAGATGGTGTTCTAAAAAAACTATTTTCGCTAAGTGGTTCGGTATCGCTTCCATCTGAACCGTCTGAATTATCGTCTCCGGTTGTCCATATGTGTGCATTTCTGTATTGAATTTCAGATTTCTGAAACCGTAACGTGAGTTCTGCGACGAAAGAGTTATAGAACGACAGAATAAATACTTACAGTTGTGGTTCTACGGTATATGGAAGTGGAGGTTGGTCCGCAATGATGACCGAATCTTTCGTAGAGGCGGCACTCTTCGCCCTCATAATGACCCTTCTCTGTGCTCCTTGCGGCGTAAAATCTGATTCGTCGTCTAAAGAGCCTTCTCCTCCCCATGTTGGTTCGGAATCCAGATCCGTCAGTGACACACCCTTTCCGGATGAGGCAGGCTGGATAGCTCCAGACACAGTTCTGGCTAAGGATTGGAGAAACCGACTCATATGAGGGGTTGATTCGGAGGCAGAGGCGAAAATGTCACCGGCTATTTTTCGGTAGATTTGCCTCGTTGTAATCTTACACACAATTTGAGGGAGCAATCACTTTGTATGATCAGGTGTAGGGTCCACACGTGTCTGCAGTCTAAACACATCAACAGAAGCATCAGATCGTTCACTTCAAGAATGGAATTTGAACCGATAAAATTGAATCTTCAGACTCCTGTGCCCTCTGACATAGACATCTCTCAATCAGTCACCCCGAAGAATGTATTGAAGGTGAGACAATACCCTTGAATACTTGAATCCAAATTCAGAGTGACCTGATGTCCACTGACATGTGTTCCTAGGTCGCCAAAGAGGTTGGTATCCAAGAGGATGAGATCTCACCCTACGGATCAACTAAAGCCAAGGTGATCATGCACACATTCTTTGTTCGTACATTTACGCCTTTTGCAGGTCCATCTCTCCATCTTGGATCGTCTCGCCGGCCAACCAGATGGTAAATACATCGTAGTCACTGGAATCAATCCAACACCCCTCGGAGAGGGTAAGTCCACGACCACGGTCGGTTTGGCGCAGAGCTTGGGAGCTCATCTGAAGAAGAAGACTTTTGCTTGTCTCAGACAACCATCTCAGGGACCCACCTTTGGAATCAAGGTATTACATACACGATTGATTTCCGATTTTTTATCATCGCAGGGTGGTGCTGCTGGAGGAGGATACTCACAAGTCATTCCAATGGAAGAATTCAATCTTCATCTTACTGGCGACATCCACGCCATCACCGCCGCCAACAACCTCTTGGCCGCTCAGATTGAGGCGAGAATGTTCCATGAGTCCACACAGAAGGATGAGGCTCTCTTTAACCGTCTCTGCCCCGCAGAGAAGGATGGCAGCAGGACTTTCGCGCCCATCATGTTCAGAAGACTCAAAAAATTGGGAATAGACAAGACAGACCCCAACACTTTGACTGCCGAAGAGAAGGGCAGATTCGCCCGCTTGGATCTCGACCCCTCCACCATCACGTGGAATCGTGTTGTAGACGTGAGTGTAGACCGATATCTTTATTTTCTTTTTCTTTTTAATAAGATTTTCTTTGTACAATGGTGCTCTGCAAAATAAAAATATCAACCTGAAATTTCTTGGCGAGTTGTTTTGTAATATATTTATTATTAAAATAATAGTAATAAAATAACAATAAAATAATAATAAAATTATATTTTTTACAAAATCATTGGATGCATTTTGACTGCTTTATTGACATGATACACACATCTTCATAAAAAGTTCCTGACTCGGTGTAGACCTGCGACAGATTTCTACGAAAGATAACCGTAGGCCAAGGAAGTGAAGAGAAGGGGCACACAAGACAGACCAACTATGATATCACTGTGGCCAGTGAAGTGATGGCCATATTGGCCCTGACAAACAGCTTAGAGGATATGAGGGAAAGACTCGGTGAGTATTTTGGATTTGTGTTGGATTTTTTCTGCAGCTACGCTGCATACTTGGAAATAATGTTTTGGACTGATTTTATTGTAATTACGATGATGATGTCTGTGATCATCACATTGAATGGGGACCTTAGAACAATGCATGACGCTGAATGTCTTTAGGAAGGATGGTTGTCGGTAGCAGTCGTGCTGGAGATCCAGTTACCGCAGATGATCTCGGTGTTGGAGGTGCCCTCACCGTCCTCATGAAAGACGCCATCATGCCCAATCTCATGCAGGTCATTCTACCATCATTCCACCTTTTTTCTGACCCGTTGTAGACACTGGAAGGGACACCCGTATTTGTACATGCGGGTCCCTTTGCCAACATTGCACACGGAAATAACTCCATCATCGCCGACCACATCGCCCTGAAATTGGCGGGAAAAGATGGTTACGTTGTAACAGAGGCGGGTTTTGGCGCGGATATTGGTGCAGAGAAGTTCTTCAACATCAAGTGTAGATACAGTGGCCTCAAACCAAACTGTGCCGTCATTGTTGCGACAGTGAGAGCTCTCAAGATGCACGGAGGTGGACCAAATGTTGTGGCCGGTGAGAGAATTCGTAGAATCTTCAACAAGATTCTTGTCGACGTCGACCCTTTGATGCACATTTTGAAGTGTGTTAGGTACACCCTTGCCAGTTGCTTACAAAGAGGAGAACTTGGAGCTGCTCGATGCTGGTTTGGCGAATCTTCTCCACCACATTGGTAACTTGAAGAGGACTGGTGTCCCCGTTGTAGTTGCCATAAATCAGTTTTCCACTGACACGTAAGTGTTACCGCCATTTTGAGATTCAAAATTTGAACATGACCAGCCCTGCTGAGTTGGAGTTGGTCAAGAGCAAGACCGTTGCTGGTGGTGCTGACGCTGCAGTCGTCTCAAATCATTGGGCCTTAGGTAATTCGAACAAATTCCACCGAAAACTCACCGAAAACTCAGGTGGTGCCGGTGCGGTTGACCTCGCCCAGGCAGTTGTAGACGCCTGTGAGAAGCCTTCCGACTTCAAATTCCTCTATCCTCTTGACATGAGCATCAAAGAGAAGATCGAAACAATCGCGAAAGAGATCTACGGTGCTGACGGCGTCACCTTTGAAGAGGAGGCAGAGAAGAAGATCGAGATGTACACGAGGCAAGGTTTTGCCGGACTGCCCATCTGTATGGCCAAGACTCATCTTTCCCTCAGTGCTGACGCAACGAAGAAAGGTGAAGATCTCATTGTATATTGACTTGTCTTTGGTTGCAGTTGGATTCGTGCATATGAGATACAATGCTGATTGCAACGCAGGAGTCCCGAAGGGATTCACCATACCCATTCGTGACATCAGAGCTAGTGTTGGTGCAGGATTTCTGTACCCTCTTGTGGGAACCATGAGCACTATGCCTGGGCTTCCCACACGCCCCTGCTTCTATGATATAGACATTGACCTCAAGACAGGGAATATTCTGGGACTGTTTTGAAATAAAATTGTCTCGGCTTTTGTTCTGTTGCTGTGAGTAACGCGTTAATGTTACCGTGTATTGTATGGCAACTGGTGAGATGTACAAAGCTTGTCTGCCGGGTAATAATAAAGCTTGAGAAATATATTATCAATGAAAAGCTGAAAATTATATTCTGAACATGAGAAAAACCGAAATTTCGACAATTCGGCCCGAATCGGGCCGACAACCAAGCCGGCTGCGAACACCAGATCAAGGGAAAATGAGCACAAAAACACACAAGATTATTCATGATGTGACTTATTTCAAAGGCTCAGACAGAGAGTTGCCGCATAAAAGACACAAGCTTGATATCTACCATAACGAGAAGGCGGAGCTGCCATCATCTAAACAACCAATCGTGATCTGGTGTCATGGTGGTGGCTTTCAGAGAGGCGACAAGTCCAATGAATGGTGCGCAGAGCTTTCATCAATCACATACTGATGGACAATTTCAGGCGTGGTGCTCCAGGTGTGGGACGTTATTGTGCTAAGAACGATATGGTTGCTGTTGCAATCAACTACCGTCTCTCAAGACCATCTCTTGGCGCTTGGATGTTTCACACAACGATATTAATGTTGATCTTGTCTTTACCCCTGCTCCTTACGCCTTTGACAGGTTGGAGTTTCTTCTTAACTGCCTTGTTCACAGCAGCGTGAGTGATAAATCATCAATACAACCAACTGATAACAACAACAGAACCATCGTGACGTCGTTATATCTGTACAGACACAGATCAGCTGCAAACATGAGAAACATGTTGGATGATGTGTGCTACGCAACAGAATTTGTCAGGCGAGAATTGCCTTCAATATTACCGGGAGTGGACATAGATAGGATATATATGGGCGGCCACAGCGCAGGTTAGTTCTTTTCAAGACTCATCTATTTGTGCGTATTTACTTATCGATAACATCTTCTCAGGAGCAACCATAATGAGTCTAATCGCACTGGATAATTCTCATTTCGCAAGGCATCACCTCATCAACGTGAGTACAAAGGTGTTACCTCTTGGTGTATTTCTTCAGAATTTATAGCTTCATGTTATTTTATGGATGTTGTACAAACACAAACAATTGGGCATATGAAAATAAACAAAGACATTTCCTAAGCAAAAGCAGGATGAAGGAAGTGAGGCAAATTGGCTTCGAGGTTTTGTGTTGATGTCCGGCATCTACAGCCTTTCCACCCCCATGAGCGATTTTTACTATCACTATGCCAACATCTTTTTCAGGTAGATATTCTGTTGTTGTAGATGTGATTGTAGATTAACGTATATAGGGTCATGTACACAGCTGCAGTTGTGGGGTGGCAGCACGGAGATCAGCTGATGTACAGCTCCATCGAGTACATCAAATACAAGATGACGTCAGATGACGTCATCACCGCCCCTGCATCTACAACACCCCTACTCGTCTTCAGCGCATCCAAAGACCTCGGACTCGAGGTGACTTTTCCCATCTACAACGGCGCAAAAATGACATCTCCAGGTGGACGCGGCGAGATTTGTGAAGAAACTGAAACAATTCGGGTACAAAGTGGAACACCACACAATCAGTGGGACAGGACACGCCAGTATCGCTTCAAATTTTGAGAAGAACGAGTGCAGCAAGATTTTTTCGAGATTCGTCGAGAAGAATAAATGAGGTATTTATATTAAAGAACGTTTTGGTCGGTGGTTCAGGCCGTCTGATCAGGGATTTTTGGTGTTGTAGACGGTACTTGAATGTAGTTGTGAGGGAGATTCGCCGACGCTACGACGATTGCTGATTCCATCGCTTGTTCCTTGATCAACGAATTCTGTACATTTTCAGACTACAAGACCCGAAATTTCATAGAGGTTCACCAGAATCTGGGGGTCCTTAAGAGTTTGCCTGACGTATCTTCGCCTTGCAGCCGACATCCAACCGTTCAGTTGACTCATGGACATGCCCGTCCTCTTTGTAAGTTCGTCCTTTTGGGTTGGGGAGGGGTAAGGCTCAGACCAATTTTGGATCAGCCACTGCTTCAACACGCTAGTTACCGAGGTGGGCCACTGAAGGAGATCAGCGTAATTTCCGGGAAATTTCGAACCTGTCTCTTGGGAGCCCTCTTTGGAGTTTTCTTGATAATTTTCTCAGTATCTTTCTTGATAATTTTCTTGGAAGCTTTCTCTAAGTTTTTCTCGGGAATTTCCCCTGGATTTCTCTCTGGATTTTTCTCTGAATTTTTCTCTGAATTTTTCTCAATAATTCTCTTGTGAATTTTCTCGGGAGCTTTTGAGACTTTGAGAGGTTCTCCTTGAAGCTCTTTCAGCTCCTTCTTAATGGAGCTGTGGATCACCGTCCTCAGGACATTTAATACTTCCTGAGATGTGTAGCTTTTGTTCTCTACAACACGACACCCTTCACCAAATATTTCCATGCCAAGCATCTACAATGCGTCAGAAATACCTCGTAATAAAAGCTTTCGCGAGCGACTACTCTTGGTTACCTCTAAATATGAGATCTTTTCTTCTCTTAACCTCTGTAATATGTTAAATGAAAAATACATCACTGCTGCACACCTCCTCATTAGTTTGATCTCTCTGTGTCCCTTCCATGTTTACATCTGCACAGTTGGAATCGAGCCTTCTGTCCTCTAAAAGACTGTACGTACCCTCCCTTCCCTCTTCGTCCGTAGAGTGATCACTCTATTGGCATGAGAATTTAATGGGTGGTATGAGAGCCATTTTGGCCTACCTCTGTTGCATCATCACCGAATAAGAGTGGTAGTTGTGTTGGGATCGAGATCATCTCCGGTTCTGTCCTCAACATGTAGCCCTGCGCCAGCGATGTCTCGGAAACTCTTTGTTTATAGTAATCTGCGTAGAGAGGACCTTGTGGCTGCTCTATTTCAGGGTGTTGATGCCTCGGGAATGAATAGTTCATGGTGGCTAATTGGTGGTAGTCTGAGATGATTGATTCAATGAGATTTATAAAACTTTTTACATGCAGTTTTCCTGCGCATGTCTCTTCGTGTCCAGTTGAAGGTGTGCTGTCTGAAGAATGACTTTTGTTCAGGATTGATCCTATGGCAACAGTTTACGTATAATTCTTACGCAACACGACTCCACACGTCAGGCATAATTTTTTGACGCAACGGACCTCTTACGCACAAGAAAAACTTTATCAGAATTTATCACTTGTTCAGTTAGGAGGGCCAGAGAAGGGGTTCTTTGCGATGAGGTCGCCGACCAAGTTAGAGGGCATGTGGTAGAAGTCTAAATGGATGAATCCAAGACGTGCGGAAGAGGGTGTCTATCGGCGTGTCAGTGTCATCTATGATGTTGTTTCTTTTCAGTCACCTTCAATCTTAAAAAGTCGTCCAGGAAACAGTTCAATTCAAACGCGACTTGTCTTCTAGTTGTGCAGGCCTGTTGGTAACCAGTGTTTAACTCGGAATGGTAGAATCCTTCTTCGCTAGAATCTGCCATAGCAGCAAGGAGCACCTAAGGTGTCATTTTGTGTTCGCGGTTTGTGTCGGTGTTCCACAAAAACGGATTCGGTACTCACGTTCTGCACCTTGTTCCACTTGACGGCGGGTCCAGTCTGCTCCCAGGCTTCTCCTCCAGTGGCCTCAGAGGGTTCCTCCATCTACAACTCGTAAGTTTTGCCTCGTTGTAGACGAGGATTTATACTCACAGTGCTCTTTACGGGTGGCCAAGACCAGTCAAATATGGGTTTGACAGTGTCTGGGATGTTGTAGTCGTTCACAACGAGAACGATTTTTCCTCTGAGAGCTCCAATAGTGGATTTCTGGTAGCTTCCTGAGAATTTTCAGATAATTTTCGTATTTGGTCATCTACAATGGACCTCCGTGGTTTCTGGCGTAGAGGGTGGAGCAGCGGTTGATGTTCTGGAACATGGAATTCCACCACTTCTCTGCGTACTCTTTGGTGTACACCTATAGAATGTCGACAAAACACTTCTGTCTTGCACAAGAGTACCTTGTGGGGTTTGTCGACTTCCTTAGAATTAATGGTGACGTGTGCGAAAACGACCTCAGTGGGGTGGTCCGCCAAGAATCTTTCCCCTTCGTCAATACTCCATGAAATTTCCGCGAAATTCCTCACCTCTCCACACAAGATTGGAACCCGAGGTAGGTCCACTTTTGATCAGAAATTCCGAGAACACCTTCAATCTGGTCGTCTGAGGGGTCATACCAAGTGCTAAGATCAAATGATCTTATTCCGTGGTACAATTGAGTGGTCCATCTGTATTGGTTTTCCTGGAATTGCAGTGGAGAATTTGGTTCCACGGAACCAGATTCGTGGGATCCGGGTACGGTGAGTTGTGACACCAACTTGTCGTTGGGGACGGCTGTGACGTGTCATGCTCATGTCAGGTCAGTTGCTCCCACCTGACATCCATTTCTCGATGGGAACAAAGAGTGTCCCCGTGATGATGCTGGGAGGAGCTGGGATTAATTCCCATTGCTGTGCTCCAACTTTTTCGTTTCCGGACCAAGCTGGGAAAAATCAATAAAGAATGACGGATTTTCTGACGGTCTACAACGCGTTTTCAATGAACAGACCTTGTATGGCGGTTCCTGGAACGCTTGAACCATCGTTGATTTCGAGATAGGTGCCACTCGCGCGATTTTTGAATCTGTACAAAGATTATCTTCTAAACATGAAGAGAATGAGCAGTACCTCCAATAACCATCATCTGTTTTTGTGGCGAGCCATTCTCTGCAGCTGTCGACGTTACCGCTGTGTTTAGGGAACTTGTCGGAGAGAGGATAGCCATAACATTTAGTTCCATTCTTTGAAGAACCATCATCTAAATCGAGGTAGGTTGAGGACCTCACATTGAGGAATGTGATGTATTTGGCTTCTCTGTAGGATGAAATGATCCAGCATTGTTTCATATCGAAGGGCTCAGCCTGTGAAAAATTGTCAACTTGATTACTGCTGGACATTCGGTGTATATAAAAGATAAACATTCGTCAACCTTTGGGCTGGCCTGAATCTTTGCACGTCCTTTCCATGCAGGGTGGTCTCTTGTCTCTGCGATCTCCATCACAGTTCCAGAAGTACGATTGCGAACGATATAAGCGCCCGCATCGAGAGGAGTGGGCTGTGAATGTCAACATCAGGTCACATAAAGAATCTCTTGACTCACGATGTCGTTCTCCTCTGATCTACTGAAAAACCCAAACACCATGTCGGCAGCTGTTGTCTGAAAAATGGTTCCATTCTGTCACGAAATTAATTTTTACGACAATCTACAATGACATGTAATCACGTGATTGTGAACGGATCCTCCACAAAAACAAAATCATGATCAACAGGGTGAGGTCATTTCAGCGTCACCTCTCACATATCAGCCGACAAAGAAGGTCCTTCGGCTCATCATTATCCAAAGTTACAGGCCGACCACTTCTGCCAATTGGCCTCTCTTTGAAAGATGGAGAGCCAGAAAAATTGATTCCAGCAGTGTAAGTGCACATATGAGAAAGATGTTTTCTGAATTATTTAGACAATTCGCCTTTGAAAGTGGACAGTGCAATACAGTCAGTCCCATCAATGACAGCGGCGCAGAAAACATTCTATCGAAAGTTTTGAAAAAAACATCAAAACAGAGACAGGTCTTTTCATATCAAAAGATGATCGGACTAACCACAACAGGATCTCAACATAATCGGTCATGGTGGAGCCGTCAGAAATGATCAGATCAAGAACTCACAGACTGAATACAACCAGTGGAGTCCTTTCAATCCAGAACGTTTGAAGACGAGAATCACACAATGTCTGGCCATGGTACAAGTCGACACATTGGATTCTTTCATTGTCGACAACATCGAAGAGTTGCACGGCATTCTTCCCGCCGAAAAATTCCAGGAAGTGATACGAGAAATTTCCGTGAGTTTGGAGAGAGAGGTAGAAGCTGGGCGCATACGTTCTTATGGATTTTCTTCTGAATTTCAGACGGGCAAAGTGTCATTTGAGGACATCTACAACGAGGTCAAGAGGGTGAAACCTGACCACAACATGGTGACCGTAGAATACTCCATGAATATTTTGGAGGGAAAATCAGCCACAGAAAAGATCTATGGGGAGGACATGTCATTGGAAGAGTTTTGTTGGAAAAAAAATGTTACGAGAATCACGAGGAGACCACTGCACGCGAAGGACACAGATGGTATGTTCTTGTTCTCTATAGATGTTACCCTGAACTTATCAAATACAGGAATCACACACGTGTTGAGATCAGATTATAAATACAGAGAAGGTGAGATTGTATATTACAAAAAAGCGGAGGGAGGGATCGAACCCGTGTTCAAATATTCAATTTCTCATACCATAACAGAAGCTGTTGGTCTGCTGCAAAAGTCTCTTGGCATATGCATCAACATGGAGAAGGATTTTCCCGCCAAAGAAGACCCTGATGCCGCCAACTTGGGGATGAGACTGTCATGGGGTCACGTGATCGCCGCAAATGCCGACAAGATTCTGTACGACAACATGACGTGGCAGAAATCACATCAAGAACACATCCTCCCTTCTCTATACGGTGCTCTCTCTACACTTAGAACTTTGAACAAATATGACAAATGGGCCGATCAATACAGAAATGTGAGTATCTACAAAGATGTAGATTTGTTCTATTTTAAAAGGCAAAATTGTTTGCAACACTCGAAAATGAGTACAGACACTCATCTTTCAAAGGCAACTTTGGGACTCTTTATGTTGGTTAAAGAAGTGGTCGAGTGCAACTCTTACCTTGCCTCTAAAGAGATCAACGACATTCTCGTTCATAAGGACATCTTTCCACACTTAAAACTGGAACAAAAAGCGATAGCCACGCTCTTGTCTTCAGAAGCCACAGACCTCATCATGACAGATACTTTAGACATGGCATACATCCAAGATGCCGTTGAGGCGGCAGCATTGTCAAGGGAAATCAGATTGGGACATGAGGACATGAGAAAGATGTATGAGACGACCGAGATCTTCAAATGCAAGCCGGAAGCAGAATAAATTTGGGTTGTGAACGTCCATATAATCTCCGCGCACATCTCGTGACCTTACCGCAGATTCACGGTTACGGGGACATGCAAGACAGCGTACAATGCTCATTTATTAAATAATGGTAATAGTGGTATGGCGGACTCGTTTCCAAAAAGTGTCTGCCTCTTTGTTACATTCTCGGAGAGTACATCGTCTTCGAATTTCCGTTTAATGGGGAAATCGAATGGCGTCTGTGATATGTCCTGAAAAGGTCAGAATAGAATGATCTGTGGGAAATCCTCACGGTGTTTATGCCCAAAAAGAGGTCATCGTTGCTCTGCAGGGATGACTGGTTGTAGATTGTGCCGGAGACGGTGACGAATGCTTGTTCGTTCGTTCGTGCCGCGAACAGCTGCGCTTCGAGCTCTTTAACTCTCTCTTTCAGAACGCAGATCTCGTTCTGGTCTGTGTTGCACTTTGTTGTGGAGGTGGGAAGTATCGGTATGTTGGCTTCTTTCTTCTTCTGATCCATGAATTTAAAGGCAGCTTTCATCCAATTGATCTTGTCCTGCTCTGCTTCTTGCTTAGCTCGTTTCATACCCTCTTCTATGGCTGTATGACGTCATTAAAATGGATGATGGAATCTATGAGATCGTACCTGCTTTCTCCCACTCTGCTTGCCATTGCTTCTTGGCCTCAGAAGCACCCAAAGCTCTTCCTTTGGCATAAGCTGCACAGAGTTAGTGGATCGGATGTCACTCTACAACTGTTGGATGGAAGATTCATTCATTATTTACCTTCGGCTTCGCGCTTCAAAAGACCTCTCTTGGAAAGTTCTGCCTTCTCAAAGTCCCTTCCCTTCTCGTATGCCATCTTTAATGCCGATTCTAATCGGCTTTTGTGTGATTGTAACAGTCTGCCGCTCTCTGGAGTTGCAGGAGATGATTGTTCTTTTTGGAAGAGGTCGCTAAAAACAGGCGACGCGGCTGGCGGTTCCTCATTTGAAGTTCTGAGGAAGATCTCTGAAGCCGAAAGAGGTGAGCGGATCGGTGGTGCAGTGTATGACGGCTACATGCAGTTAATAAATGTGTGTGTGTAGTGTCATTTCGGAATACGAACATGTGATGAGGAAGCTGTCATCTTCTATATGTCTTGTGTTGTGCGCGTCACTGTTCGACAACGTTTCCTTCCAGGCACAGAAGGAATCAGACATCGAAAAATATTTTTTCCGTTTCTCCGACACGAAATTCGCAAACACAAACAGAAGAATCTTCCACCTTAAGACACCTTTGGTTTAATCCGGACAGAACTGTCTGCCTGAAGCTGTGGCACTCAGACCATTTTGCAGCAAAGGATTTGAAAATTCCCTCTTTGCAAGGCCTGCGGAACGGATTGGTCCTCTTTTGATTCGCGGAGTTGTGAGGATCTGGAAGTTAAGACGGAGATGTTGAAAGAAGAATGAGAGATTGGCATCTCCGCGAATAGTCCATCACGCTGCGTCACTGTTGAAAGAAAAGAAGCAATTCCAGAGGAGCCTTCCAATCGATTTCCCAGTCGGGCACCACAGGGTTGTTGTACATCGTGAAAAAATTACAATCACGAGCCTCTCTGGCACTCCCATTCAAAGGGATCGAAAATTGCTCTTTCTCGAGCCTGCGGAACTATTGATCATCTTCTAATTCGTGGAGATGTTAGAACGAGAGGAAAAATCGAGAGATAATGGCATCTCCGCGACCTTACTGTCACTGTCCAGACCTGTCTGAAACTGAAAAGAGTTCTATTCCAGCCTTACAGAGAATTTGTCACAGGATTACGGAGCGTTTGGATTTTTCATATATTAAAAATAATATGCGTGCTCAGAGATTTGGGGTGGACATCATCATGAAACTATCACAATGAGATTGTACAGTGATATCAATGCGAACACTTGTTGAGTTATAAAACCATCGAAATTGATCTTGAGGTGCCGACGTGAGTCTCACCATAAAACAAACCACCCACAATTATTTATTATCGTAGATAAGGTTGGACAACCCATCACCCTCCCTTGTTGCCCGGCGAACTTCATGGAAGTTTCAACAGAGGAAGATCGTTGTAGATCTCAGATCAATAAACGTTTCGTCGAACGATTTTCATTCGCTGAATGGCGGAAGATCGATCACAACCAAGACACAAATCTTCAACACAACACAACAGCATGGACCAACAATCTCTGAAAGCTCTTAAGCGTCTTCGCACCGATCTTAAGGAGATCCAAATGAATCCGATGGATTCAGTGTCTGCCGCTCCTTTGGAGGACAACTTGTTCGAGTGGCACTGTAATTTCACCGTCAAGCGTGACGTCTACCACGTGATCCTTTTCTTCCCTCCTACTTATCCTGCAATTTCACCGAGTGCAGAGTTCATGCCTAGTGGCATCCCCATCTCGGTCGGTGCTAACATGCCAGGGAAGAAAGGAACAAAGGTAAACAGATCGATTCATCATTCGGTGTTGACAACAACAGGTGTGTCTCTCCATCTTTTCGGATTTCGCCGAAGTACATCGTGAGTGGGCCAACGAGAAGGGCACCGGTTGGTCTCCCTCTTACACAGTCCAAACTGTCCTTCTCAATCTGGTTTCATTCTTACAAGAAGGATCCGGAAGAAGTGGATCCGTCGGGTCAAAGATGGTGCGCGATTTCAAGTGTTCAGACTGCGGGCACACTCACGACAAGCCTTTCCCGCCTTTTTCCACCACCCCTGTGGCCGTAGACTCCAAGTCCGAAGCCAAGAACACACACCCTGACCTCACTTGTTACGTAACCAGAGATGTCTACAATGGGGACGATAGTATCTGGGGGTTCGGTGTAGCCAAGAGTGGCACACCCCACAATCCACAATTAACTTCTCCTTGTGAGTTTATGACTTGGGAAGGCTATAACAATTTGGTGCAGGCGGGCAAGGTAAATTATAATTATTTTGGCGGGAGATTTATCGATTTAAATTTCAAAGGTGGAATCGGTGATGAGAGAGACACTGAGTTACTTCTTACCCCTCATCATAGACGGCAAGAATATTTCCAAGAACTTCCAGGCCCAATTTGAGGCTTCGATGTGCAGCATGGCTGGGACAAAAGAGGTGAGTGCTTTTTGGCGGGAAATTACAAATTCAAATTGACGCTTCACAGTTCTCGAAGGCTTGTCTCATGGTCTTGCCGAAATTGTTAAACTCCACAGTAGTGATGTTTATGAACGGACAAAAATTTGCCAGCGAAAGAGCTTTGCAAGGCTTTTTTTTCATACATAGATTATTCTTATGGGCCGTGGAGAATGTCCCAAAGCTCCGTGAAGATGTGGAGAAATCCATCGGAGATTTTGTCAACGACGTCAACGTTCGCGACAAAAAGGTGATTTATTCTGAATTTCTCTGAAATTTTAATGACCCGTTGTAGAACACTCCAAACGTTGGAGAATGGCTTGCGCTCCTCACGGTCAGCCAACAATGGACTTGGGAACAAGTGTCAGGTGCATATATAGACGAGTCCAACGCGAGGAACGTGATGTGGTACCTGAAGACTAACCCTGAACTTGCCGACCAGCAGACAAGCCCACAAACCCGCATCAACACGACCTTCGACGCTACGGCTGTGTCCAGAAATCTCCTAGCTTTTCAGGTGAAATTTCGACGAAATTCCTATCGTTCATGACGCTGAGAGGATCCAGGTCTTGTTCATCGACATCGCAAAACCCCAAGGCATGTCCTTTGCAGACATTTGTGCTCGGTACGACGACAACTTGGGTTTCCCAACTGCAGAGATGGAGGCGAACCTCAAAGACGCCGTCAAGCGTGTGCGCGAGGCGAAACATTACGGCTCATACTATGAGATCCTCAAGTTGAAAGTGCCAACGCAGCAGGAGGTCTGTCACAAGTTGTGCGAGGCGGTGAAGAAGGCGTTGGCGACCCCCGGGTATCACCATGACAACAGGGGGGGAGGTAGAGGTGGAAGAGGGGGTAGAGGGGGCCGCGGTGGAAGATATTGATGATATCATAAAGAGAAAAGCAAAATATGTTTTATTTATATAATATTTTAATGCAAACTACAACCAGCCGTTCTCTCCAAAAGCTGGGTTTACGCATCCAACTGAAAATTCAATCAACAACAAAGATGAGCGCCAATCCACAGCCCATAAAGGTCGAGGCGGAATCGGATGAGGATGATCTATTCTCGACAGATGAAGAGGATGAGGAAGAGGAGCACAGAATCATCGCGACACAACAACCGCCAGTGTGTTTCTCGAAATTAGACTCAAATCTGAAAGTTGCAGTTGAATCCGGTGGTAAAGACTGAGGGAGTTGTTGTGCAAGATCCCACAAAGACAGAAGCAAGCGTCATAACTGAAGACACCCAAGAAAATGAGAAATCACAGGTGACACAACAAAGTACGCCTGTTTCAGAGGTAAATACATCCTTGCGCTCATCATATCACTGTTTGCAACGAAAAGCTAGATCAACATAAATCATTCCAATTGTTGCCAACTCGATCTGTCTCAACATTTCGCTTCTCCATTTAAAATGTACAGTCCACAAACCCATCATCCACCGCCAGCGCAGAATCCGCCACACAGCCCATCAAAAGATCAGGAGGTGCCCGAAAACGACTTCCAGAACAAGCCGTGAAGTGGATGCGTCACATGTATAAAGGCAAGAGATGGACGAGTGAAGAGGTGGAGCTGCTGATGAAAAACACCGGGCTCCCTGCGAATAAGATAAAGACATGGGTGCAGAATGAGATCCAGAAAGAGGTACGGAAGAGAAAGCGGGCGGAGGCGGCACTCCAGGGACAAGCCTCCACAAATATAACTCCAAATGATCCGACAAATAAGACATCTACAACTGCACCTACAAGTACAACTGCACCTACAACTACAATTGCACCTACAACTACAAGTACAATTGCACCTGCAAATACAACATCGAATACACCTGCAAATACAACATCGAATACACCTGCAAATACAACCGAAAATGTTGATCCTTCAAGTTTTGAGTACGATGTTTCGATTCCAACTCCGGACGCGTCCAATTCAGCGGACACAGACGTAAGTACAGTGCATCTACATTCTTCTAAACTCGAAAGAATGATGACGTGTACAGCCATTCACGGAAAAGATCGCGCTGGAATGGCGCATTTATGAGATGGCAAAGAATTTCAGCGAACAGAAGAAATTTTACGAAAGGAAATTGGAGGAGGCAAAGAGTGGAACTTTTGTGCCCCAAACTGCTCCAGAAAAAACAGAAAAGGTACGAGATAATTCCACGAAATTTCATCGAAATTTCGTCGAAAAATCTGAGCCAAAAATAGCCGGAAATGGATCGAGAGAGGAAAAGGAAGGAAGAGGAATGGGAGAGGATAGGTTCGTCTACAACGGTCCCATAATGGGCAAAAAAAATCTGAAATTATCAGGATTTGAGCGGGGTCGAACATATGAGAGGGAGGAGGGGGAGATAACGAATATGTATGAAAAGAAGGTAGGTTTTTATTTGGAAAAATTTTCATGTTGAAAATTTAAATTTGTTGAAGAGAATAGATCTTCAAGTTGGAGGAACAACTCGCATGGAGGCCGAAACCAAGCCAGGACGAGCCCAATGCGAATCACGCCAGAAAGGTTCGTTTCGTCTCTTGTCTCGTTGTAGATTTATGAGGTGACAATTGTAGATCACCAAAAATATATATCTCAAATTGTATGAACAAATCGAGGACGAGAAGAGTTACAGTGGCGAGGAAGTTATGCAGAAACTAAAAGAAATCAACAAAGACATCGTATCGTCACTCGAAAGAAGAGAGGTGAAATTTCCGGGAAATTTCCCATGAAAATTCATCTGAGAAATTTCAGACACCGGTCTCATCACCGCCACCTCATGAGGTGTCACATTCCGCCACCACAACTCCCACCAGTGTACAACACGCAGACGAAAACATAACCACACCCCCGGCCTCAGATAACTTCACATGGGGCCGAAAGAGGAGCATTGAATCTTCCCAGAGATCAAAAGAACAAGAAACTACGGTGAGTCGCCTTGCAAATTTTTTTTGAATTTCCTGGAAATAGTGAAATTTCTAAGTGGAATTCAGCAAGATGATTTGCCCATGAACATGCAGAAGGACCTTGAAAAGGTGAAGTGATATCGAGAAGTGATTGCATCTAAAGTTTTTCAGAAGCAAAAGGTCGCCTCTACTCCTGGCTCTGCACCAAATACACTTGGAAAGGTCAGTTTTGTCAGATTGTAGATTGAATTTTCTAAGAGATTTCAGGGACACAGGCATTCACCGGCGGTTGTTGCCCTGTTGAAATCTGAATTCAAAGGTAACATCTCTACAACGTTGTAGACGGCAGATAACAAAGATAGGCACGAATTTCACCCCACAACAATTGAGTGAGCTGGAGCAAAAGACTGGACTAACACGGAAGCAAATATGGGGGTGGGTTCAAGCACACAAAAAAGTAACACCTAATACACAACCATAGAGGCTTTCTTACTTTAAGAAACGCGAGCGAATCGATATGTGCGTATTTATTACAGGATGCAAACAGAGTTGCTTTTGCATCACCTGATGTAGGTTTAAAGCCTGTGACAATAATCACCACAGCAATTTGCAGCCTGTGAATAATTTCCTTGACAGTATCTGGACGCCAGGGACTATCACTACAGAAAACAATTTATTCACAGCTTGGAGGTTACCATATACTGTAAACACTTTTTGGAGTGCATGCGTGAGTTTGGGCATGAATAGCACCACAGATGTCACTCCAACCCAAGACGTCATCGATGTGATCAGACCCGATTGAAATGCGGAACGATGGACAGATATTCACAAAGCTCGCCTCAATTAAATTCGGCTGTCATCTCATGTCATTATGTCATTTTATTCATACATGAGTGTTTTGTCATTATATTCGCCCGCCGAAGAGTCAGCCTCGTACATCACATCCGACTTGGCTGGCCGGTATAAAAGCTGTTGCCCACTCGGTGAATCCGCTGTAGATACGGGGGTCACGTCGATTTCTATCTGCGATGACGTCATCACATGTACAGGATCTGAAAAACGTACCTGATCATTTTCTAAGCAAGGCTGCAAGATCTTCGGGAAGGTATTTTGCATCTCTTGGTAAATGTTGTGGAATTTAAATCTCTTTTTTGGAATTTCGCAGAAGCATTGCATCAAGATCTCCCACATCTCCTCTGTACATCTGTCGACATGTCATGATATGTGACATGTCGATATGATATCTCATCCACCTGAATGGCTTTTCTAATCTCCCTCCTCCCAGTACGAAATCGATTGCTTCTTTGGTAGTCTTCCCGCTGTATGGAACTGTCGTTTACTTAGAAATAAAAATTTTACATATTCACGGAGAATTCAAGTTTTTACCCTTGCCGAGCGAATAAATCTCCCTGAAAATATCAATAATACACAAAAAACATCAAAAATATCTAATGAAAACAAAAAATATTTTTTAGTGAAATAGAATTAATATCTCACACTAAAAAAATTCGTCGAAATGACTCACCACGCGCAGACTGCAAAACTCCACACATCAGATTGGGTAGTCCACTGCTGTGTAGATATAGATTCTGGAGGGGCCCATCTATACGGGAGCGGGTTCTCTTTTTTGAGGCTGTAGTGGTCGTCCCTCCTACTAAGTCCAAAATCGGAGATCTGGAAATTTCAGTGAATTTTCGTTTCCTTTAGGAACACTTTTTTTTGTGAAAACATGAATTTTCAGATATTTTTTTTGGATTTTTTTGGATTTTTTTGGAATTATTTTGGACTTTTTGAATTTTTGTGGCCATCTCAAAATTACCTTGACTTGATTTTGTGCGTTGAGAAGCAAATTTCGAGCGGCAAGATCCCTATCTTGATTAGAAACTAAGGAGTAGATATCAATACCTGTGAAGTATTCCTTGTGCTTGTAGATACATCATCCCCTGTACATCATCAATTATCTGACACTCTTTACGCCAGGTAGTTGTATTCAAATAAAACCCTTCCAACGCATATTGGTAGAGCCAAAAAATATACATAAAAGGATTTTTGTGATCATGGTTACCTTGACAACGTCATAAACCATCACTGTCAGATTATTGTCTGTTACATCACCGGCATTATGTATCAAGTACCTGTCATCTGTCAGAAAAATCGGATGACGTCATCACTCACCTGTCGACAGAGCCCTTGTCGACAAATTCCAATACCATGTAAGTACTGTCCTCAAATACATACATTCCAAACATCCTCACTACATTTGGGTGATTCAATGTGCTGCATAGGTCAAAATGAAAACTATTTTTGGTAATTGTCGATTTAATTATAATTATTATGGCCTGTGTGCGTGTATTGAAAGTGTAATTCATGCGGCAAATCATTTATTTTATATAATAATAATAAAATAATAAATACATCTGAGAGCACACCTGACCAATCTGATTTCGTCTTTGAATTTCCTCAACTCCAATTCATCCGAAGTCAATAAACTCTTCAATGCCACATCACTTCCCTGCCTGATGACGTGTCATTTTCCAAAAATAGAACATGATGACGTGTCGTCCTCGATGATGATGATATGATGACGTCACTGACCATTTCCCCCGCCTCACTTGGCCGAAATATCCCATACCGATCACTGTGAAATATTCAATTAATGTTCACCTTTAGTTATTGTCAAAATTTAAATTTCGATTAAACATTCACCTGATCCGACTTCCACATCATGCAAGATGAGGCTGTCCAACATATTCTAGAGTCTCATCAGGTCATCTCACAATCCTTCTCTTAAGATACTTTTTGGATTTACGGCAAAGTTCAATTGTCCAAGTCACAAAGTTTTGCAGATATAGAATCACGAATAAATTCCGTGATGAAAATAATTATTTATTTGGGAAAGTTTTGTATGCGCTGTGACTTCGACGATTATTTATTTCATAACAAGATAAGATATATGTCAAATGAATGATTACCGTTAGTTCTAAGTCATCTCTTCGACGCCTCTGGTAGTTTCTGTACAGAAGGAAGGCAATTATGCCGAGTAACATCAACATCATTATGGGAATTAATACTGCCACAATGATGATGACTGGGGAAACGCCAGATGGTTGGCTCACCACGCTGTAGAATGATTAAGTCTTTTTTAGAATGTAGTTGTGCATTTTGCTCTGCCACATGCGGCAAAGCTGCAATGCAAGGCTTTGTGGCGAAAACTACCAATAAATCTGTGCGGCAAAGCCGCGGTACTGAAATGCATAAAATCATGCTTCCAATGTTTGAATTAATAGTCCACAAATACAAGAAGGCACATCAATTCTTCACGTACCTCGTATCACAGTAATAAGACGTAGAGGTGACGTTTTTGATCGTCCCATTACAAGCTAGTGAAGGCGGGTACTCGTTCTGTGATTCAATGAAAGGATTCGCCGTTGCCAAAATATGGACGGACTCCCCGTTGTAATTGTTGCGGAGGGAAGTGACCTGCACATGTCATTCTGACAGTTTTGACACGTGACATACTCTGACGTCGCGGTCTATGTACACGGCCTGACCACGTTCTGAGATATCGTCTTTGAAATCATTGTCTTGGAGTGAGATATCACTACTGGCGCGGATAGAGGCACCCGAGGGGGCTCTGTTGTTTCGGAATGTGTTGTTCCCAACCTGAGATATCATACTATACTGCAAGCCCATCGCACCTATGTCACATCGATAAGAGGCAAAAGGCATTTAAATCCACTACAATTGTTGCGAAACTTGGTCTCTTACTATTTCTGAAGGCGAAATATTTTGGTGGTACATATTTAGTATAAAAATCGACAAGTTTACCTCCAAAAATAGATGCGCTGTTCCGTGTGAATGTCGACGAATACACGCGTGGTGACGTGGCATCGTCTCTCCTTGTCAATATCGATATGGATGACCCTTGTGAATTTGTCGATTGTACGTGGATCCCTCCAGATTCTTGTGCGGTATTGTTAAAAAATGTCGACGTCCTTATGTATATTGCCTGGGTAGTATATATGCCCCCACCAGTGACCGCATTATTGTCGACAAATTCACAAGATGCTACATCTGTACAGATGTGAACTTTTCATTCAAATCCTCAGAGCCCTTACCTGTATCTACACTGGTAGTGTAGAAGCCTCCTCCCGTCGTCTTCGCGAGATTTCTGCGAAATTTCGTGTTTATCAAGCTGGTGCTGGTGCCTGATGACGTCATCAAACCCCCTCCCGTAGTGGCCGAATTCCCTATGAATGTACAAGTATTGATTGTCAACCTCTCCGACTTGTCGACATTCAGACCACCCCCAAGCGTCGACACGCTGTCGACGATGTCGACATCGATCATATCTAGTGTACTGCCCTGAGCATTCATATAGATCCCGCCACCGTTTGAGGCAGAGTTCCCAGATGTGATTTTCGTTTTGTTGATTTCAGTGAAGGTTGGTGTTTGTACTGAAAGTTTTTAATAAATGAAAAAACAAAAAATAAAAAAAAATAATTAAAAACTTGCATCTTTCTGTGAAATTGACGATAATCATTTTTCACAGAGACATAAGTGGTCAAATGTTGGATTAAATACCGTTTGAATAGATATAGATCGTGCCACCGCTAGCCATGCTGCTGTGTTGATCGAAATAGCACCCTGACATCGAGGCATTCAGAAGATTCAGAGAAAGAGCTCCCCCGTTCAGATGGGCCGAGTTGTCGTAGAATGTCGAATTTTCAATGAAAATTCCGGCATCGCTCTGAGAGGACGCGTAAATAGCCCCACCATCCAACTACAAATGTCAAAAAGTGATGACATGATGTCATGATGACCATCAGGACATCAATGTGTGACGTCATGATGACTCACGCTTGCGTAATTATGAGAGAATGAAGAGTTGTAGATATAAGTGTAGGTGGTCATCTGTGCCAAAATCGTCGCGGCGCCTCCATGCGCTGCAGCAGCATTGTTGAAGAATGTCCCGTTTTGAATGAAAATATTAGCTCTGTTCTTTGTATCAGAGCTAAATTCTAAAGGTACCTGAACATTCACAGGGTCAAAATCACGGTAACAAACACGTTAGTTATCGAGAATGTTCACGTGAACTGAATCTCTGGTATAATAGATTATGTTCATGTCACCTATCCCCTCTGTTTGTAATGAAAGATGCTCCACCGTTTGTGTTCTGTTGGAAATGGGAATCGGACAGATACAAGTTATATTCCGAGCCTCCACCTCCAAGAATGACCCTAAGACCACCCCCATCCTTGTCATCATCAGTATCATTATGTCAATCATGTCAATGTCAATCATGTCGATGTCGATGTCAATCACCATATGTGAATGTCAATGTCAAACACTTTTAAATGAATTCATATCATTGTAGATGACCCACCGTATTAGCGGAATTATTCGCAAAGACATTACCCGTGATGTTGATCCTTTCTCCTGAGTAGGGTACACTCAGGCCGGCACCGAGGAATGCGTAATTATTGGTGAAGACACATTTGTACAGGGTGAGCTTTTTGTTCTGTCAGTAATTTTCCGTTTTTCCGTTTCTCAGGAAATTATTTTTGATTTTGTTTTTATAATTTCGAGAAAAAAATAAAATATCATTAATTAATATTAACATTATCATTATTAAAATTGATAAAAAAGTTGGATCTTCTACCGGGTGTTTGTGTCTGCAGCGGAGCTGCTATAAAACAGTTCTGTACTGCATGAAAATTCTTCGAAAATTACCTCTTGTTCTCGTTCGCTGAACCGTACTTGTAACCCTCCTCCCTGAAATCCCGCATAATTTCCGGAGATATCGGAGTTTTCTATCAAAATGGACCCAGATGACATCCTGAACGCTGCGCCTCCACCAGAGTTGTCTTGTACAGAGTTGCGTATCCATCTACAACCCGTCATGTACATTGAAGAATAACCCCCGATGATGTACATCCCTCCCCCTGAATCTATTTTTAGAATCCTCAAATTTAGATGAAAATTCGAGGAAAACTGACCAATAGAACCGGCAGTATTTTCGACAAACTCGGTGTCGGTAATATTTAAGTATAAACTCCCATCTGAACTCAGGGAATATAACGCTCCTCCATCGGTAAAGGCATAATTATTACGGAAGACGTTACGCTGTCACATGTCAACTCGGATTCGCCAGACAGAATATTCTGGTTTATTTTTTGAATTGCAGTTTTGGCGCGAAATGCGTCTGCCACAAATTACATCTACTTTTTTCAGTGGCACAGCCATAACATTCAATTGTACGAGATTCTATTTTTAGATCTGTCGCAGTTGTAGATCGAATGAATCCCACCTCCAGCAGAACGTTCTGCTGCACAGATGCCAAGTTGATTGCACCTCCATGGTTCTGGGTATTATAATTATTTTCGAATGTGGAGTTGTAGATGAGCAAGTTGATAGAGTCCAACATGTGCAGTGCTCCTCCGTCAATTATAGCAGAATTATTCAAGAATACACAATGTCTCAAGTGAAAATCCGATAAACAACGGATGACCCCAATAGCCCCCCCACTATTGGCTTCATTGGCTATGAATGTACTGTCGACAATGTCGACATTTGATACCAATTCTGTGTTGAGTCATTCAACGATAAAATAAAATTTGAAATCAAAGAAAAGGCGGGAAAACTTACCGAACGTGATGGCACCACCAAAATGACCGTTTGCGGCTTCAGCGGTGTTCCCCCAAAAGGTACAATTTTGAATATACCATTCACTTGGAATATACGCAGCATTGCCGTTGTAGAGGGCTCCTCCCGCAGCTGCCATGTTGTAGACGACATCGAAATCTCATCGAAATTTCGCCCACCTGCGTCATTCTGGGAGAAGTAGGAATCTCTGATGACGATTGGGGCGGTAGTGTAGATGGCACCTCCATATCCCCCATACCGTGCAGCGTTCGAGTCAAACGTGCATCCTATTACCTGGTACTTTTAGTTGTGGTCATGGAGCTGCAATCCCAGTTTTATGGAGAAGAACCTGGATTTGTGCAGAAAAATAAATCGGTTTGTAAAATTGATTTGATATTTTAAAATGTCGAACGGAAAGAGATTCTCGGTGAAATTTCGGTGAAATCTCAGTGTAATAGATTACCGTTAATGCGGATTGGGCCCATATTGCCCCTCCATTCCCTTGTTCCACTGAATTTTCTAAAAAATGCGAATGCGAAACTGTCGCATCAGAGTCGGGTCCGACTGTCAGGGCAGCACCCCCTCTATCATATGTCGACAACCTGCATCTATAGAATCTGTCAAACGTCAAAAGTGTCATCACATCAACTTCAAACTTGTCAAACGCAGATATACCACGTGATCAAGGAAAAAGGATGACGTCATCACCTGTCATATTGACTAATATATGTGGCTCCTGATGTGTAAATTGCACCATAGAATGATACATAAAATAAACAATTTGTCGTCTTGACTGTTGGCTCTGTGAAGATTTATAAAACACAAACAAATAGATTCTCACCTTCTATTGCGAATGTGTTGCAGACGGATATATTTCCAAAATCATATAGACTCTCTATATTGACATATCTGTAGTCTGTTTTTGTAGATGGATCAAGTCTTCTGCTGTCCTCGCCCCCTTTTTGGATTATTTTGAATGCAAAAAAATCTCATCGGGTTCACATTTTTCTGATTATCTTCGATTTTTCGAAAAATTGGAGTTTCCATACCGCATTCTGGTTTATATGCTGATATGCAACTTCCATCCGCCTCCAACAGCCACGCCTCAGCCGCCTGAGTTGGTGTCAATGCCACCCCTTTCCGATTATTTCCAAAAGTGGAATTGTAGATGTCCAAATCTGCGCTTCCTTCTACAATGATCGCATTCTGAATCTTTATCAGTATCTAAAATCCTTTGTATGTTGAGATATTTTTCTCACGAAAATATAATGTAAAAATATATTTACATTTGAAGTGTCGAATTGTGTGCTATTAATAGTGACTACGTTTTTTCCAACTGCAACAATCCCTAAATATGTAAGAATATTATAAATTCATCAATCTATAACGAAAGGTCTGGTAAGATCACAAGTACTTACCCGCAAGACTGCAAATAAAAACACCGTTGTAGACCTCAGCATTGGACATCAATCCCATAATGATCGCCACGTCCGTGGTAAATTCATCGAAATGGCTGTGGATCTGACTGTCATCTATACTATAAATAGAAGCAGAAGCGTTCAAGTAGGTGTTGTGGCCACTGTATAAAACACTGGAATCACGTAAGATGATTCCTGATGTGGTCAGTTGTAGAACGAAAAATCCTGGAAAAAGAGAACGCTTCTCAAAAAACTGACCCGATTGATGGATGTCACATCTGCTGATGTTAATGTTGGTATTGCCATGTGCAGAGATAGCCCATGTCTGTTGTGCAGAGTAACCTGCATCATGTCACATGGACACATTTGTCGTCTTTCTTTGATACCTTTGATCGAGGAAAATGTGTCGCTTTCTAAGACGATGTTACTGTCGGTAAGCCTGATCATGGTAAAACTGCCGTGTTCATCTTCAAAATGGTCATTTTCTGTGTAAATGTCGACTGATTGGCCGAGTATCATTTCAGAAATCGAAGTTTTGGGAAAATAGCTGCTGTCATAACTCTTCATTTTGCCACCTGTGAGATGGATTGTGTCCATCACTGTACACCTGATCGGTTCAGAATAATGGACAATATTTTTCATTAATCTTTGAGAGTACGTACCTGTTCAAGAACAATGATGAACCCTCAGAAATAATGGCTGCATCAAGATTGATGCCGTCCAACCGGGCAGACACTTCGTAGAATTGTATTTGGGTCCCAGTGAGTGATCCATTAGAAGGTGAATACAGGGTGACGCCGTTGACGTTGTTGATCGAAGTGAAATTCCATTCTGGTACCTCGAATTGCTGTCCTTCCAAAATGATGTAGATATCGGTCAGGACGTCAAATGACGTTGGAACTACCAAATTTCAGAGAACAGCATAGAACAGTTCATACCTTCCGAGACATTGTGTGGAGTGACCGAAATGTATAGGATTGGGACATCACAGAAACAGGTTTGAAATAAGATGAAGAGAAGTGAATAAATCAAAAGAGGATTCCTTCTCATCGATTACGATGACACCACCGATAACTTCTGATTACTTCTGGTAAAATGGTTTGGTGTCAGAATTTACATATTTTTTCAATAATTAAGTGTGTCCGATGGAGTGTCGGGTTTCCAGGGTTGTCATGACAATTTTGGTTTCTTCCAATATTGCATTTGTTGCTTCTTTGGAGGTTGCTTTTAAAGTATAAAGATGTGCAGTACATGATATCTATAGGTACGTTTTTGTTGAACATCAATGAATCTTTTGAGATTTTTGACTTACGATCACATGGCGTCTGGAGATGTACAAATGAGTGTCCGCCAGGTAATAAATGTTGCAAAATAGTTCTGCATATTTTAATTTCAAATTTATAAAAAGAATCAGGTACTTTTTTCCAAATTACAGCGCACACGCCAGACATCCAAAACAATATTATGCTGCATGAGAACGATTGCCTTACTCGAAGACAGGAATTCAGGTCACACTCCAACCAAGTCTTTCCATCGACTTGGGATTAAAACATTATGTCCTTTATTTTGAAACACCAGTTGTAAAGCTGTCAATTCTGTCATTGTCAACATGTGTCAAAAAGGAGTGGTATCTTGTAAAAGCTCATTTCCGACCCACGTGAAGAAGATGTCATCACGGTAACGGGCGAGGAGAACCACGGTAGCGTTTCGGTGACTCCTTTGTCCACTTTCAGCCATCAATCATCATGAAGACTACGTGGGCACTATCTCTTGTAATTTGTGTGGCTTTCGCACTTGGAGATACCTGTGCACCTCTAAAGGTCGGTATGAAATGTAAAATGTGAGAGCTCACATCAAACAGCCAGGCAATCGTAACCCTTCTGACCCATACTGGTTAGAGGACAGCAGTTTGCACAATGGACGTTCCGTCTTCAATGGAAATCCAAACTACCCCGTTGTGAGAAATGTAAAGGTGAGCCCGAAAACTCGATTCTATTTACATTTCTGATGGACTCTTAGGCCTACGGTGCGAAGGGAGATGGAGTGGTAAGTCGTAATTCTGTCACATTTCATACCAACATTCCTTCTTAATGTTACAGACCGACGACACTGCCGCGATTAATGCCGCCATCACAGACGGAGGTCGCTGTGGTGTAGGTTGCGACTCTTCAACATTGAGCCCCGCTCTTGTCTATTTCCCTCAGGGAACCTACGTCATCTCTGCTCCCATCTTACAGTGAGTCATTTTCCCGCCATTATTCAAAATTTGAATTCAAACAGATACTATTTCACACAGCTGGTCGGTGATGCTGCCAATCTCCCCACCATCGTGGCCGCCGCAAACTTCGGGGGCGGCTTTATGATCCAGTCTGATCCATACCAAGCTGGTGGATCTAGCTGGTGGACCAACCAAAACAATTTCTTCAGACAGGTCTGTCCTCTTTATTGACGTCCCGGCTGATCTCTTTGGCAGATCAGAAATTTCGTGATGGACACAACACGTGTGAACGTGGCGAGCAACATCGCGGCGATTCACTGGCAGGTAGCCCAGGCTACCTCTATCTCCAACATTAAGTTTTGGATGAACCAAGACCCCAACAGCGGACACCAAGGTGAGATCGATTGTAGAATGACAGGTCATCGAAGAAATTTCGTTGAGATTTCGCAGGAATTTGGATGGAAAACGGAAGTGGGGGTTTCATGTCCGATCTCGTCTTCTACGGAGGAAAATTCGGTGAAACTTCATCATTGTAGACAGCCAAATCTGACCGTTCCAGGAATGTGGGTGGGCAACCAGCAATTCACATCCAGCAACTTGACCTTTCACAAATGCAACACTGCCATCTACATGAATTGGAACTGGGGTTGGACCTTCAGAGTATGGTCTTCCATCTACAATCATGAAATTTCACGGAATTTTCCACATTCGCTCGTCGACAATTCCTTTGATTAAAAGTGTACAGGGAGTCAGTATAAACGACTGTCAAGTGGGTGTCGACCTTGCCAGCCACGACGACAAGAATCAGCAGCTCGTAGGCTCTCTTGTCCTAATGGACTCTGAGATAAAGAACACACCTGTAGGTGTCAGGACCGCAACGACATCAAGCACCGCGCCGCACGCGTCAGGAACCCTCACTTTGGACAACATCGTGTTAAGTAATGTTCCTGTAGCTGTGGCATCATTGAGTGGCGACACCATCCTCAAGGTGAAAAAATCGAGGAAATGTCTATCTACAATGATGACGTCATCAGGGAGGGGACATGACCATCACCTCTTGGGGTCAAGGACAACTCTACAAAACGGCGGGCGCGTCGGGCACCTTTCTCCAAGACAATTTCCCCCGAACCCCCGATAAGCCAAAGACACTCTTGGACACACAAGGAAGATTCTTTGAAAAGAAAAGGCCACAGTACGAAGATTACGCCCTCAGTGACGTAATCAACGTCAAAACCCAAGGAGCTGCCGGAGACGGAAAGACGGACGATACCGCGATCCTCGGGAAATTATTGTTGAAGTATGCCAACTGCAAGATTTTATATTTCCCCGCGGGGACTTACGTCTTGACTTCCACTCTATACGTACCACCTGATAGCAGATTGGTGGGACAGACGTGGAGCATACTTCAAGCCTCCGGGAACTTCTTCTCTGACTTCAGAAACCCTCAGCCCGTGGTCCAGGTGACTTTCCCGCGCTTTTTGTATCTACAACGAGCTGATTTTTGGAGGTCGGAAAACCGGGGGAGAGCGGAGTCGCGGAGTTATCCGATCTCTTATTCTCCACTGCTGGTGGAACTGCTGGAGCTATCTTGGTACAATGGAATATTCGTGACCCCGCAGATCAACAAGGTCAGTCTTCTTGAAGAGCACCAAAATACTTGTGGCTTGAAAGATGCTTTTAAGTTTTAAATCGGCTGTAATGTTATACAAAAACAATTCCATGAAATGACACCAACTGATGACGTCATCAGGTGCCGCCGGTATGTGGGACTGCCACTTCCGAGTGGGAGGAGCCGCTAATACCAATATGGGAAGACCCCAGTGCCCATCCCTCGCTCCTCCAACCCCACAATGCCTCGGAGCCAGCATGCTGCTCCATCTGACCAAATCCTCATCCGCTCATCTACAAAACGTTTGGGCATGGACCGCCGACCACGACCTCGACGGAAACGGACAGACCAGGTTCGATCCCCCCCCCACCGACTCTTTTTTTCTGACCCCCTTAGTATCTTTGTTGGACGTGGTATACTGGTGGAATCTCAGCAAGGACCTGTCTGGATGTATGGAACAGCTTCTGAGCACAATGTGATGTATCAATACAGATTAGTAGGGGCAAGTAACGTTGTCATGGCAATGATCCAAACCGAAACCCCCTATTACCAAGGTGACGAAAATTCGTCGGAATTTCGAGTTGAAATATTCCAGGAACACCTCAAGCACCCGCCCCCTTCGAGTACAACGCGGATCTTAATGATCCAAAATTCGTCTGCACAAACAGTTCGGACCGAGGGTGTGGACAAGCTTGGGGATTGTCTCTTCACAACACCACCAACTTTTACCTCTATGGTGCCGGTCTGGTCAGTCTCCTTTACAATGAATGACGTCATCTGACGTCACTGCAGTATAACTTCTTTGACAACTATGATCAGAAGTGTTTAGACACAGAGAACTGCCAGAACTCCATGATGAGTGTCCAAACTGGAGGAGTTGACAAACAAAACATTTGGGTCTACAACCTAAACACCAAAGCAGCCACCAACATGGTTGTGAGCAACGGAAAGCCATCCATCCTCCAAAAGGACAACCGCAGCACATTCTGTTCGACGATCGTTGCGGATTTCTCCTCAGCTTAAATCAATAAAAATGTTTGTAAACAATGTTGTAGATTCGTTTTTGGCCGAGTCAAAAGGCGTCAGTCATACATCGGGTCCGCAATGCTGAATCGCGAGCAGGCTAAGGAAGCCATCGCCGTCTTTAAAGAACTTTTAGACGAGAGTCTCATCACACAGAACGATTATGATAAAAAGAAGGGCGAGATCTTGGGATTACTTGGTGGCACAGTAAGAGGAGTTTGCATGTTATTGAATGCTTGTCTTTATTATGTCGATTGATAATCTCAGCTGGGTGGTTCTATCAGAGGGTCAGGTGATTTCCATTCCACATTTTCTGACATCCCCATCTGTTCCATTAACAGCGATAGAATTCATTCCCGCTCAACCGAAGGATCGTCCTCTTTCTAGCAGTCGGCCGTCGATGGAAGGTCTTTGGGACTCGAAAAATGACACCGCTCGACCTGCCTCACCACAACAGGGAAAATCAACAGTGACAACAAGTCCAACAATAGTAACACCAGGTAAAACGAATCGTAATGATCATATTCATTCGATATACCAAGATGATAAAATGATGATAATCAGTTGCAACCAAACCACCGATCAAAGAACTGGCAAATAACACACAAAAACCTGCACCACTTCCAGCAAAAGATGTAGCAGCGATTGCCGCGGCAAAATTCTCCTCTGCATCAAAGACACCCACACGTATGAATATCCATTATTTTATTCATATAGAAGGAGAACTCCAAAGTCATCTTTCTCTTCTACTATGTTGAAAAGGTTCATCATCTCGTTCCGAGGATGTGTGATGAGAACAAATGTAAAATTTAAATGATACAAATCAAGCATAGCCGTGATTTTTTTAGCTACAGAACTGCAAAATCTGCTGTTACAAAAATAATATTTATAATGTTCAGAAAATCCTCCTCCAAAAAGTACATTCCCTCCCTCCCCCTCTCCGAAACTCTCCACCCCAACACCCACCCTCCCACCCCCTCGTACGACCCCCACTGTCCCAGAGTGTACCAGTTCATTACAAAATGTCGCCGTCATCGCGGCACACACGAATCACATTTTCGCACTTGCCCTGTCCGCCACTTCACCAAACCTTTATAGTGCCTCAGGAGACCACAGCATAAAGGTATAAGACGTCTTATTTTTTTCGCAGTAGTGTTTTGAGATATCATGTAATAAGGTCTTTGTAACATGATGATATCTCATATGATGTCTTTGAAATTGAATCTCGAAGGTGTGGGATTTGGAAACATTAGATTGTGTGCATCAGATGCCAGATCATAAAGAGACTGTCTATACCTTGGCTATAGATGATCAATATTTATATTCCGGAGGTTGGGATCAGACAGCGAGGGTACCGGATTTTATTATTTCAATTTTGTAAAAATCTTTTATGAATTTTGGAGGAGTTGTAGATGGTGGTTTTGCCACACATCGAGCGCAAGAGATACAAAAACAATGTATACTTTAATGCACAATATTTTGGACATACAAACACCATACTATTGTCAATCTCAAAATAGAATTTAAATTATTTTATTAAGACTTGAAATGCATAACAAAAAATGAAATAAACAGGTTTGGAATTTACAAACACACGCTTGTGTCGCGGTACTGACCGGGCACACAAAACACGTCAGTGCCATCGCAAAGGGGTCAGAAGGCAGGGGTAATGACGTGTTGTACACAGGAAGTTGGGATAAATCTATCAATGTGAGTATCTACAACTAGATTTTTGATGTTTTCTTGGAAAATCTAAAATTCTATACAAGAACGAACTATGTTCTATTTATACTCGAAATCATTGGCAGGTTGTAGATTGAACTCATTTTGACAGGTATGGGACCCGAAGACTTTCGTACTCCAAGACACCATCGGTAATGAGAAGAGTGTAGACGGACATGCCAATTCGGTCAGCTCTCTGGCAGTTGTCCCTAACAACGCAGTCATCAGCGGTTCCTATGACAAAACCATCAAGGTCTATTTTTGAAAAATTAAAAAAATCAGTAAAAACCATAATAAGTAAAAGTCGGGCCATACCATTCAAAATCCAAAACAATCTGCTGGTAATTTTCTGACATTTCATAGTTGTGGAATAGAAGATATAAATGTGATAGGACACATAGAGGACACACAGATTGGGTCTACTCTGTCACTGCATCAGACACACACTTCTACAGCGGGTCACGTGATAGCACGATCAAGGTGAGGGGATCTACACTGCTGTAGATATATTTCAAGGGTTTTTCTGTGATTGAAAAGATAATCTAATTGTGGCAAAGCTTTAGTCTTTGGTGATTTTGATAGCGGAAATTTTTGGAGTAATTATGGTTCTAGTTGTACAATGTTTTCGGTTTGAGACTGACCCCATCAGGTTTGGGACTTGGAGACCGGAGTGAACCTCTCCACCCTCAAAGGACACACCAGTTACGTCTCTTGCGTCGCGATCTGCGGTGATAAACTATTCAGTGGTTCCAACGACAAGACGATCAAAGTGTGGGACCTGAACAGTTTGAACTGCATACAGACATTAGTCGGACACACAGCCAATGTATTCTCTCTGATTGCGACGGAGAACACCCTCATCAGTGCAGGCTGGGACAGAAACATCTTCATCTGGCAATAAAATTTATTCATAGTTTGTGGAGGCTCGATTTACCAAAGCGGAGAATTTTATGGGATAAATGTTTCCAAAAAATGGCGTGTTGTAGTTCGAGTGGTCCGGTCATTCTCTATTCCTGTGGATTATTTGTACAATAATTGGTATACTCTAGATATGTGTTGGTCAATCCTTGGCAAACAATGATGCAACATTGTTGGTCAACCATTCCAGAATAGTCCCTTTTTGGAATTTTCAGATCAAAGTACTACATCTGACCACACCTCATAATCCATATAGTATGAGGTCAGATTTCACTCCAATGTGATCATGTTGACAGAGTTGTACAAACAAGTCCTTCGCAACTTAACGCCACACGGAGCACTTTCTCAAGTCTGATGCCATCACATTTCTTCTCCCCAATGTACATAGTTTTGATACAGATGGCGGGTTGTAGTTTGGGTTGTAATTAGATCGGAAGTCATCTGAAATTTCGCTTTCTTTCAATTCCTCGAAACTGCTGGACTTTTTCAATCAAACAAATCGTGTGAGATGGAGTTGCCTCGTGTGAGAATAGTCGCACTTACTGGTTCATCTTATTGCCATATCAGACATCATCTGTTGAGGAATAAGATACCTCAAAATCAATCAGTCCCAACCGAAATTTGGGAGGTATCATGACTTCACCATTATTGTCTTGACTTCATAGGTATCCACTTCTATGGATCTAGCAACGTTCAGTGTGGTATTTGAGGAAGAATTATCAGAAGTTCGTCAAAAACATTCAAGAGAGCGAGAGGTTCTTTATTATATCGGCTGGAGACATGGTCACCTAAGTTCGACTCTGGTCGAAAAAGCCGAGAAGGTCTGATCATTCTCCTCTCCTCACGTGACATCACGACATCACGTGACACAATCAGATCCTCATCTTTTCGACATCTGAAGAACAGTCATTTCTTAATGGACTTCACAACAGAGCGAATGTGGCAGAGTTGCCAGTGCTTTGGCTCGAGACGTGTACAGAAATGAGAGCAGTCGTCCCAAATGAAAAAATGTACTTTATTGATGCAGATAGAGAAGCATCAGAAGTGAGAAGGAATGTACCATTGAGAAATCTGAGAATAACAGGTTGAGAAACTATTCTTTAACATTATGGATGGAAGAATCAAACCAAACATGAAACACAAGTGTCTGATCTCCTACGAATATCTGCAACACCGTCATTCAGAACCACCACAGAGGAGAAGTAACAAATACGCCGAGACAATCAGGAAAAACTTTATCGCACAAGCTTCAAAGAAAGCAGAGACGGCGCTGAGATACCTACTGATGCCTCTAATCGACAAACATGTGAGCACAATGGTTCAAATTAATCGTTCAAGTCCATAAAAAGAACAAGATTAATTATTTAAAAATGATTATTTTGATGATCCTCTGAAAGTCATCAGAGGAATACATTAGACACGAGATTAAACACTCTGGAACAATTGCATACCCTTGTTCTTAACTCTTATAAGCCTAGTGAAGAAAATCAGGTGAAATTCTCAAGTTTTGAAATTTGAGCTGACGTCATCAGGTCTATTTCAGAGTGTTTGTGACGTCATCAATGATGGGTGAGCAAACAAAAGAAAAATACATCCCCACACTTATCGATTTGGCCAATGAGATTTTGGACGTTATCGCCAGAGATATCTCACAAGACGAGCAGAGCGCAAATAGAGATGTCATGGAGAGTTTTGAAGGTCACGTGACTTCCTCACAATTTTTTAACGAGCCCACGTCACATTACCAAGTAAGTTTACTGTTGTAGATCGTCTCAAAGTTTCAACTCTATGACATTGTAGATCTATGAAAGCTTTGATAAAAAAATAATATAATAAAATAAAACAGATTTCACTGTTTAGAATCACGGACTTGTTGACAAAGATATCGTCACATTTTTTCTTCCGTCATGAGCTCTTCACTTTCGATTCATTCTTCTCTCTTGTGGTCAGGATATTGTCCATCTACAACGAGGTACCAAACTGTGCGCTTGTCGGGTCGAAGCTGATGAAGTCTTCGCTTGTCGCGGACCACAAACGTGAGTTTAATTGAATGAGAATTCGTCTTCTTTCTGGTTGAGATATTAGATTCATTTGCACAAATATTTATTTTGCATGTATGTTTTATGAGTAATTTTGACGCACAAGATGTCACGCATCGCGTCGACAGAAGCGAAATATAAGTACAGAAATATTAAATGAGGCATTCAGGGAGTGGGATAAGGTTTGCTGAGGCCGAACAAAAGGCGGGAAAACCTCTGACAAGAATTTTCTCTGAAATTTCATTATATTTCTGTTCTTACCTCTCCTCTGACCGATTTGACCCATCTTCAAACAACCCATTGTTAGAGTGAGTCACGTGACCGGATGACATTTCAAGTTGAAACAACACAGCGACTACCACGATTTTCTGAGATCAAATTTACATTTAAATGCCTTACATTTTCTTTTGAAAGGTGATTCTTTAGATTTTATTATGGTGTGTTCGTTGTAGATCCTGAACTTTCTACACAAGTGTAAATCTGTGTTATTTTATCAGAATGACATGAGATATTTCATTCATAATGATGTGCAGGCAGTGCAGATCATTGTAGATGGATAGATATCCCCACTTGTAGATCATTCATCTATGCCGCATCAAGAGCAGTAGATTACGAACACGCCTTCTTGTGTTCAATATTCTGCGATTATATCTCCATGGTGATCAAGGTATGAAGCGTTGCGTCTGTTCATTGGTTGTCATGACAACTTTCTATATAAACTTATTATTTCAGTATGGAAGAAGAGAAGTCTATCAATATATAATGAAGAGACACGGCAACCTGCTATCTCTTGCATCAAAGTAGGTCTTCCCTTTTTATCTACAACGCGATCCCATCTGAAATTTCGCTGAGATCTACAGGTGTATATCACTATTGGTGAGAGATGATGACGTGTCAACGAACTCCTTCAAACGGATGACCGAATTCTACTCTGTGATTATACTGGAAATAAACCGGGGTGCTGGTGCGGGGACTTCAGAAGAACAAGTGAGTGTCTCGTTGTAGACGGGTAACTCATCAAAATAGGATGATGACGACGAGACAACAGCAAAGAAGAGTGAAAATAATGATGCTGAGGATGTAGACACACATATGGAGGTGATGCGATGAGAATCGTGGAGATTCACTGACATTCCACAGGACGAGGAGATATTGCAGGTTCCCAAGCTGGTACCATCGTACCAGTTGATCCAAAACATGATCAAGATCAAGAACATATCAGAAAATTCACCAAAGCCGAACAACGGCACAAAGACAATGGTTGAAATATTCCATTCCGAGAGAGCTAATCAAGACGTGTCACTTTTACACGCCAAGGTGAGCGGTTACTTAACGTCGATCTGCGGTAACGTCACCGCACAAACACGGTGTGAGCCATGATTGATGTGTACAGATATCTGCACAAGACGATAAGATATCTCATATGACAGAAGAGAATAACAAATTGAGGGATGAACTTGACAGGTTGAGTGTGGAAATTTCCAAGAAGGAGGAGGAACACCGACAGATGATGTCCATAATCTCATCCAAAAATGTGATGTCATCTGTCACATATCAAACTGAATGACCCTCACAGGCAGAGTTAGAGCATCTACAACGAGTCAACAAACAAAAATCTGAAGCGTCATCAGACTTGATGATGACGTCATCACACCACGAGAAAACGCCAGGAGACAACCCAACAGAAGAATTATTGCGAATTACAGACGTAACACAGATTAGCCCTGATAAAGCCAAAGACTTTATCAATCATCTCAGAAGGTGATTTTTGTTTTTGAAGGTTGATATGACATTTCCATCTTGACAAAAACTTTTTTGGGCCCAAAAAAGCCGATGGAAATACGTATAATAAATTCCATTTAGTATTTAGATGAAGATGTGAATGTACCAATCTACCACCAAAAGAATCTGACTGATACGATCCGAAGTCATTTTTGTCTGAAAATAACAGAGAGAGGGAAGAGTTGGTGGGAATGAGGAGATCGATATGTGGTTCCCTCAGGCATTTAGGGGCTGATTTGTACTCATCGGCGTTACATTTTCTTCACGAACTGGTGCAAAACGCTGACGACAATAGATACTCTGATGAGGTGAAGTCACATCTTCAGGTTCTTAAAGATAGTTTTGGACTTTGTTCAAGAAGGGAAATGAATCGTTACCAGAAGCACAATGCGATTTAGCATCTTTCAAACGAAAATACTGCTGTCAAGTTGAAAGATTGACCTGAAGGATTTGGACAGGTAGTGCCCACATTGTGCATAACCGTATCAGAAGACTACATCATCATATCGAATAATGAGATTGGATTCCTACCGAAGGATGTGCAATCCGTGTGTAGTCTGGCGGTGACCACAAAGACGGGAGGTGTACATATCGGACAGAAAGGTGACGTCATCATCATTCTTCATGACGTCATCATGTGTCTTTGTAGACACAATTGATTTTGAAAAGGATTGGGATTCAAGTCTATTTTCTCTTGTACAAACTCACCCATAATTATTTCTGGACCATGGTCCTTCGGATTTCACGTTCCCGGAACAGACGAGATGTCATATATCACCCCAATATGGTACGTAAATCTGTATCTACAACGAAGAAACACGCTGAAGACGCCAGGGTTGATAGAGAAAAGATCAACTTGGAGATAGACATGAATAGATTCAACACATTTATATATCTTCCTCTAAAAGATTCTCTCCGTGGTACCGATTTCATCGATCAAGTGAGACGCCGTTTCGAGATATCATATTGACTTTGACAGGTGGTATCTACAATGAACCAGAATCTATTGGTCAGTTTACGGAATCTGAGGGCGATCACATTGGTCGATAAGAGAGATTCCAAATCTACAACGGTCACATTTTCGAAAGAATCAACCCCACTCGTTGTAGACACACCCAAAGAAAATCTGGAGAAGATTCAAAATTTCCAAGTGCAAGCTTTCAAGTTGAAACTCAATTCCCAAGTTGATGGTAGTGAAATCTTCGTCGATATACACTGAGATATCTTCAGGCGAAAAGATGACATCACAAGAGTACCTCGTGTACGAGGGAGGGGTCAAGGTACCGGATTATATTGTAGAGGAAGAGGCCGCCAGATCACAATCACATAGCACAAGGATACTCTTGGCTTTCCCTTGTTTAGGTAATTCTGTACAAGTCCTTGAGCCCATATCCACTGTGATGTCTTGGATATCCATTGAGTCAGAGGATGCTTTCGCTCATGCTTTCAGATGATGGAGAGATCATGGTGAATCTTAATTTCTCCATATATTCTTTCCTTCCCGTGCAGGACATCGGTCTAAAGTTTTTACTAAACTGCGACTGGGTGTTGGTGACGTCACGTGAGAGTGTTCGGGAGAACACATGGAACAGATATCTTAGAGATGCATCTGCAGATCTGTTCATGTGGATCTTGTTGAGAGACAAACACATCAGAAGATCTGTCTTTGATCTGCTGCCAAAACAGGTGAGTAAATTAAATTAAACAATTCTTTTATACCGTTGTAGACCGCCGAGATGACCAACTGGTGGAAACTTTTCCCAGACAAAATACACAGGGGTGTACAGAATATTTTACCACTGCTATTATCCATGGAGAATCAAGACCATCGTCGATTAGTTCTCCGGAACCGCAAGATCGAGTCGCTGGTCGATCTACAACAGATGAAAGACCTGTACAGTGACCTGAGGGTACGTCGTGAGGAGACGCTCGATGTCACTAAGTGATTTTAGATCGTGGTTTCAGACTCCGAAATTTCAGAGAAAACTCTGGAAAAATTCCTTCCACATTTGTCCATGTCTGATATTCTGGACGGTTTTCCCCAAGTCTCAGCAAGAGAAGCAAAGACCCACTTCGCCATCTACCTGACAACAAGGGATACCAACTGGTGGAAGACCTTCTTTCAGCTATTATTAGATGAATCCGTGACGAATCATGACGTCATTGAAAAGGCCAGGAAAAAATCAATATTTAATCTCCAGGGGGTGAATACTTTAATATATTTTTTCTGTGATTTAACGAGGAAAAGGGCAGGGATACCGTTGTAGACAGAAGAGACTATCTTCCACAGAAGGGATTTATATTTTTGGCGGGAAAAGACACCCCACTCAGCTGGAGAGATGACATCGTCATGATCGAGTCGAGCAGCGAACCTGAAGATGACGTGTTGTTACGTATGGGTTTCAATCGAATGAGCGATCTATTTATGGCAGAGATATTGATATATATCCACTTGGAGAACACACACGCGCCTGGAACAGTCGATGAAGTGAGTCTTCTCATGTTACAAAAAAAAATTCATGTCATTGTTTCACTTTAAACTTATTCTTTGCAGGTTGTGAACGACATCCGGTTCCTTGCAAGTCATCAAGATGTCTTAACGGAGGTAATGGGTTATTTCTATGACGTCTCTCAATTTCCAAGGTTTCAAAGAAATACGAGAAGAAAGATTCTTCTGCAACAACATGTCTATTTTCAATAGCTACTTCTGATGGAAAGTTTGCCCCTGTACAAGATTGTAGATTGTCGACATTACTGTCTGTGCCATTATCTTCAAAGTCGAACAGTATAATGACGTTCTACAACGAAGAAGATCTGCAGAAGAGGTTGATGTATGAGGAGTTCTTTATAAGATGGGGTGCTATTGTAGACAGTGAAAGCAAACCAGTGGGAGGTAAATTCACTCTTCAAAAAAATATGTTGAGATTTATACTTACTTTTGTCGCCAAACCAATGTCAATAGAAAGACTGACAACAATGCAGTACTATCTCCTCTATCAGAATTCAACGACAGATGTATATCATATGCCCAGAGATCCATAGATCTACTGAATCACCGTAACGTTCCCGGAATGAGCAGTCTCATTCGAATGTTACCTATTGTAGATTCGAGTGGGTCGGTAGTCCCCGTCTCTACAACATGTGACAAAGCACTAGTCGGTGACGACTTCACACATGTCTTGGTCAGTATCCTCAATTCTATTTTACAAAGTGTTTTTCGCTTGATATTCCCAAGTTGTAAAGTTATCGTCAGATTGTGAAAGCTATGATTGATGGTATTTAGGTACCTACAAGGGCGAGGGCTCTGGCATCATATCTGGGTGTTTCTCTTGAGGCTGATTTCGATCTGTGTTTCAAGTCTCTGTCTTCGCTTTCCCAGAGGAAGATAAACAACGTAGACAGCTGTACAAGATGGCTCGCACAGATGAAATGGCAGCTACCAAAGGACCTCACAGAAGATTCCAAGAAAGTTCTATCTACAACACCCTTGTTGTACATGGAGACTTCGGAGAAATCCTCCTCATTCATCGCGTTAAAAGACGTGTACATCTGTCATGACAGGAATGTCACTACAACATACAGAAGGATATCTCAGCTTTTGCAAGGGGTGACTGTGTCATTGGATTACAACACATCTTATTGGCCATTCTCGGAGCTTCTCATTGCAATGGGAGCGCAGGTAGACTTCCCCATCTCCGCCTTAATCACCGCATTGATGAAAATGTCACGTGACAGGAGATATTACGAAGAGGTTAGTCATGATCTATTTATAGATATGTCACGTGATCTGACACATCATCAGATTGGGACGGGAATGAGCCTCTTGACACCCAGTGGATACGAGAATTTCTTTCAAATCTACAAACTGATAGAAAACTCGCTGAGAAGTGACATCAACATGCCAAAGTGTCAAGATGACACACTACACATAGATTGGCCCTTGAGATGCAGTTTGTATGACAAAGTGAAAGACATGTCAAGTATATTGGTAATACAGATGCATTTTCTGGCAAACAACTGAAGATCTCAGCACGACATGAAGCTGAGCTTACAAGACTTTCCAATTATAGGTCATGACCGATCTACAATCACCTACGGGATGGCAACGAATTTTCATCGAATTTTCGCATCGATAGAACCAGCCGTTGTAGATGCCCTCACTTTTCACGACCCCAGTATGGTTTTCTTGGAACCTGAACTTTCACGGGAATTTCCATGCCTTGTCGCATCATTACGTCTTGAGTATGCAGAAAGAAGATCAGTCATCATGATATCTCATTCCACCAGTAACATGGAGGTGAGATATCATAATCAACGGTATCGTCTTCTTACTGTTGGCAGGTTGTCATGACAAGTATGACAGATAGATTTTCCCATGCCATTGGAAGCCACGTAGAGGTTCTTCAGACAAAGTTTATATCTGCTTCTATTTTGTTCACAAATGAGGGTGTCTTGAGGACAGGCGAGGATTTTGAAGAGGACTTGGAAAGATACAGTAAGTTTTCTCTTGACCATTATGTCAGTAACTCATCTGTTGCCAGGCAACGGGAAGAGCATTCGTAATGGAATAAGATTGGACCTCCCATATATGGTATGCTCCTATTTATAGCACCAAAACACATGAATATATTAAAATACTTATCAGATATGGCCTGACAACTGGATCATTTGTGCGGCAAAATTTCTAGAGAACAACAGGGCGAAGACTGCATTATTCTCTCAAGCTTTGTCATCTCTTCTACAACACCAAAAGAAGATGAGCACTTCCTCAGCAGATGCCATCGCGCAGTCTACAACTGGTAAGATGTGAAATTTCGAAGGAATATTGAATAGAAACAGACGGGTGTCCTCTGAACAGTAATGTTATTTGGGAAGAGGCAGCTAACAAACCATCACTAATTAACGTCGACGAAGTCATCTTCCCTCCTATCAATATAACTATTGGGGACGTGTATTACACAGGTATTGTCGACTAAAGCTAATTTTTTTGCATCTGTGTTACGTTTATTTCTCTAAGTGTTTTAGGGACGAACAGCATGGACACATATTCAAATGAAAACGATATGGATGGACACATAGACGAATCAGTAATAATGCAGAACCAAGAGAATAATCTCAGCTTCGATGTCGGCCAGGTGATTCATCAAAAAATGATTGGTGGTGGACATCGATCCCGCGACCCGTCGCACCCCCTCTGATGTTATACAGGTCCGTTTTGACTTGATTGGACAAGACACTCTGTTCCGGGCCCGTCTTCGAGAGACTGCAGACGCAGAAGGTCGCATACAATTGAAACCACGTGACCCTGACATCCAACCCAAGGTGGTCTTATATTTTTCCCGCCAGATTTCTGACCGTTGTAGATCGTCACAGAAGAGGACCTTGCCACACATAAACGCACTGGATTCTTAGCCGAACATTACGTGGCAGTCTGGTTGTCTCAAATATTCGGAACCGCCTTCTCTCCATTTTCAAACTGGATTTCTAGTAACAGGATGCAGCTCTATCCAGGCGTAAGTAGGGGTATCAATGATGCTGCAGGATATGACTTCGAGATATTGGACACAAAACAGATGTTTGGAAAAGGAGTGGATGCAAAGAAGGCTCTGATAGAAGTGAAGGTGAGTTGTTATTATGGTCCTTTGTTAGAACTTCAGAAATTGATAAAAGTACTAGGGCACAGCAGGATTCTGGGAGGGGACTTTTCACGTCAGTGATAACGAGAGAAACCGCAGGGACAGGGCTCAAGCTAACAAGAAGAACGAGATCTACATCGTTGTAGTGGTGGAATTCGTAGGAGACAATAAGAGGATACAGATTGCAGATATCATCAGATGGAGCGATAACGACAAGATGTTGGAGCTGAGAGCAGATTCTTACATAGCCATACGTCGTTATGACGTGAGAGAGGCCATCGAAGCCAGAATCGCGGCCCAGAAGACCGTCAGCAACACGTCAAAATCTGAAGGATCTGTGACAACTGACAGCCAAGCTGTCAGTACGACGATGAACAGCAGAGGATCTTGGCATAGAAGATCACAAGGAGAGACACACACCCCAAAGAAGAAAGCCAGGCAGGAGATCAGAAACAACACGCAAGAGCACTTGATAGAAGCACAAATCGCAAAACTGAAGGAAAACTACGGATTCATCAGCGTCCCCGGACTGAAAGACAATGTGTTCTTCTATGCGAACGCGGTGGACGGCGATTTCATGGATCTGTATCAAGGTATGAGAAGTAAAACGTGTTGTTCTATTAATAGATCATGACGAGTCTTCATCTGATGATTCACAGGAGACAGGGTGAAAATCACCCCGCCAGAGCAGGGCAACAAAGGGATGGTTGTAAAATTTGTCATCAAAGAGAAATAAATGTTGCGTTTGTAACCTTGAGGTTAAATTACAGCTGTAGATGGGGATCAAATCAGACATCTGCGGGATACCTCTGAAGTTTGTACATGCATGACATTTCCCTCGGGAAGTTTTTGGGGTGTCATCCACTTGCTTGCGCCTTGTCCCAACACGTTCACATTTTCGGGCGTCTGAGGGAGTGAAGCCACACATGAAGAACCTCATCTTGGGGCTCTCACTTCTCATTTTGTCGTCAGCTTGTGATATCACGGGTAAGAGACCTTCCAGAAGAGCTTCTGAATGAAAATCAGGACCCATTGTTACTCCATTTATCCTCCCAAATTTGAGTTCTGTGACTCTCTGCCTTTCGGGTTCTCTTTCTGATGTGCTCATTTTTCAAATCGAAACCGCGCCAAATCACCTTACCATCATCGGAGATGGCACCCTTTCATTTTGGGCTGTCAACATCTTTGGTATCGACAATGTGACCTTGCAGAAACTGAGCATTGAGAATGGAAATGCAACAAAGCAACAAAATCTGGTAACTACACAGAACGTCACTTCCATTTCTTTCGAGTCAGTCACCGTCAATCTCACAAACAGTTTGTCATTACTTAATATCGTGTCAACATCGACCAATACGATCACCTTCTATAATACAAACATCACAACACCAGAGGGATCGACAAGTGATCTGATGGCAGTAATCAATTCCCAAATGTCCATCCAAAGCATCATTTTTGATCACTGCGAATTGATCTGGCCTGGAACTGTCCCGTATTTCTGGATTAATGTGAGCGGATCTTTTGTATTGTTTTGACGTCTGCAGGCGCTCAAGATTATAGATCTTACTTTCTCTCACTCCATGATTAGCATTGACGAAAACCTTGACTTTGTTAACACAACTTACATCCAGCATTACCAGATCATCAACTGCACTCTCAGTGGATTTCCACAATCCTCATATTTTCCATCTTCACAATCCATTCCCACGCGCACTATCAATCCGATCAACATTAGCGTCGTTGGAGGATCTATCATATCCAATTACTTTTCCCTCTCTGCACAAGATAATCTTGTCTTCATGAGTCTACATTTCAACGTTTCGGTAAGCGTACGCTGTGATATTGTGTTTCTTAAACGTTAAAGTCCTCCTCTGTTCTTCCCACATCACTCGGTAGAAGAATCATTAACACCGATGCCTTCTTCAACACGACGAACTTATACTTTCAAGGTCATCTTAGCTAATGATGACCTCATTCTCTGACATGACTTCAGGTGTCACTGCCAATGTGGATACTCTCAAAATCTCTTCTTCATCGGCAGTCATACAAGGTCGGTCATCTTTGATCAACTCCACCTTGACTATTTTTAGGTTGTTCTATTTACGCTTCGGATGGCCTTGACCTGCGAGGTGGCAATTACACTTTCAACTCTTCTTCTATTGAAGCTGGATATTATCTCTTGCAAGGAAATACCATCGGAATGCAAGGTCTCACCTTCATCAACTGTAATATATCAGGCTCAGGTGTGATGTTGTTGCCTCGTTCTATCAAACACCGTAAAGTCCATCTCATTGACAAGACCATCAGGGACATTATTTGGATCTGAAACATATCTATACATTGATATACTCTCTATTATCTCATCAAAGCTCGATTCTTCTGGAGGTGTGATTCTCTTTGGTTCGGGAACAACAGTTGTCACTTTCTTGGTATGACGGTCCGATGTCAACTTGATTGATCATTGTAGATGGTCGACACGGTGATCTCCAGCTGGAGTAACAGTGGCTATCTCATCCCAAATGGAGTCAATAATCTCACACTTAGTAATGTTACCCTTCCGGTCCCACTTGCGGGACAGATTGCGGGAATCACACTCAGCAAGTGAGTTTTTGTCAAACAGATTCGGTTGGACCTTGACTCTTCCAGCTGTACTTTTATAAAGATCTCGAATTTCGGATCAGTCCTGAGAGGCACATCCATCAACTTGCTGCTCTCTATTCCCGGCCCATCTACAACTACTTATGTCGACTTTTCCGGGAATTCTCTGGTCGGTTTTGTCGACAGAAACGCGCTGTCGTCTTTCACTTCACTACGATACCTCAACCTTTCTGGGAATTTTCTGCAGGGAAGTCTGCCCCCTCTGGCGTCATCTTTGTATATGAGCACTTTGGATCTTTCTGGGAATGTTTTGGCGGGAAGTGTACCGGTCGAGTGGGGTGGTCTCAGTCTCAATTATATGGACCTGTCAAACAACGATATACAGAACGCAAATCTGGGAAATCTGTCAAACCTCTACAGATCTATGAATTCTTTGGGAACATGCAATTTAGGCGGGAACGATTTACTGTCTCTTTGTGCTGGACTTCCATCAGGTGGAAGTTTATGTCAAGCAGACTGTGAGTTCTGCTGGTGTAACAATGGAACTTGTCAAGATTTATCAGACCCTTCAGACATATTATATTGGATACAAGTACGAATTCACATCAAATGAGCAAGTTTTTAAAGACGACTGATAAATTACAGAGCGACCATGCCATTGGAAACAGAGTCGAACCGTTCACAAGACTCTTGAATTTTTTCAACAAAAAGATTCCGCCGTACACTCAAACGGCACGCTATTGTACAGATATCATCGCTGCTGCAGCATTGATTCGAAACCTTACTCTGGTGAATCGCCTTGAAGAATTTTTTCTATTGTGGTTTCAAGATTTTTTTGTACAGAGATTGGACAAACTTATCATAGAAAATGACTTCAGAATTCAGGCAGAGTTCGCCACTGCTTTATGCAATGATTATGCGGTGCTTCTGAATCCGCGACTACCTCTTAACTTGAACACAACTCAAAATCTAATTCTATTGGCTCTTCAAACTGGAAATCTGGATGATGTGGTGTATCCCGTGCTATCTTATCTTGCGTACAGCAACTCCTCCGCGACACGCATTATGATGGAACCAGTGGAGGTCAATGCGGTCCAGGTTTCAGGTGTGTTTGCTTTCTACCGAAAAACAAATGTGATCAACTATGGCTCATTGATATTACAGGGTCCAATCCTCAGCCTGTATTTATAGACAGCCCGAATACATCTACTTGTGTCTACATACCTGCATCTGTCCTCTCCCAAGTCATCGAACAGAAAGAAAATAACTATTATGTGATCATGCAAGCTTATTCTAGTAATCCGTTGAGGAATAATACGTCCACCTCAAGGTCTGTGCTTTTTCAAATTGAGAGCGACAAAAAGTCTGAATGTGTCCTGAAAAATCTCAGGGCATTGTCTAATGTAATGAGTGTGGTCATAGTTGATGATTCAGGCAACCAACTTCATGTGTACAACACAAGGGAAAAGATATCCTTGATCATCGGCACCCCAAATGCAAATAGTAAGACATGATTCAGAGTTGATAAATTCAATAAATAAATGCCAGATACATGTTTGAATAAAATCACAGATGTATCTTGTTTGTACTGGGATGAAAATACGAATGGATGGTCGAATTTGGGGTTGAACACGTTTGTATTACAAAATGGATCCACATCGTGCCTGACCACGCATTTGACCAGCTTTTCTGTGGGAACATCACCCAGTGCTACTGTGGTGACAACCACAACCACTGCTATGAACGGTGGTGTGATTGTGAGTATCAAAATTTTCGATGTCAAAAAACCATTATCCGCACAGTTTTGAATGAATTATTGCACTGCGACCAATCAAGCTAAGATATTTCAGGCGGCCATAGTGATCGGTGTGATCGCGTTACTACTGTTAATGATCATGATCACTATATTCTTATGGAAGAGAAGGCAGCACGAGAGTCGTAAAGGCAATGATGCAGAAGCAATGGAAGAATTGCTGACATACTCACTGCCAAGAGAGAGCTTGAAGATAACAGAGGTGATACCGAGTGGAAGGCACAGTCGTGCATACTCTGGAGTGTACCAAGGAATGAGCGATGTAAGTTCTTATACTTTTCTTCACATTTTTTATTTTGTATCGTTATTGCGGCTCTGTCGCGAGAATGGTCCGGCCATCGAGATCTACATATTGATAAGTATGAGTAATAGAATAACAGGTAGTACTAATACATTTACTGGAAGAGAACAAGCAGAGACCAATGTATGTCACACACATATTGCAGGTCAGTATCAAGGGTAAAGGGAAGGAATGAATGATTTATAAATGTAAACAGAGAATGCATCATCCCAACATCATAAGGTTTTATGGCACATATAATGCGCCAGAAGGCTTCTGTCTTGTTGTAGAGAGAATGACACTAGGTACACTGTTACAGGTTGTACAGAAATCATCTTTGGACAACAACATGCGCATCGAAATGTACGTAATCAGAGAGCCATAGACTAATGATATCTGATCGTTGTCAGAGCCACACAGATTGGGGCTGCAATGCGATATCTGGAACAGATGAAGATAGTAGTTGTGCATCTGTCATGTCATCAAGTGCTACTGAGGCACAGCGGAGACAAGCTAGAAGCAAAGATCTCAGATTTCAGCATGGCGTTTGAGTCTGACAAGAAGCACACAATGTCGTCCAGAAAACCGAGTGCTCGCTTCATGGTGACTTTTCACATCTGTTGCGCGCTTTTGCGAATGTCTTCAAATTGACTGGTTGTAGAGTCCAGAATCACTACGCGAAGGAACGTTTACGCATCTGTCAGATGTGTGGACGTATGGAATGACACTCTGGGAGATGTGTCACGATGGCACTCGTCCTTATGACTCTGTGTCAGATGATAAGGTCGAGAAGCATATCAAGGAAGGCAACTTGCCTTTTGTAGACAGAAACAGATTGCCGGAGCCACTTGTTGCTGTTATGACCGCATGGTGAGCGTCCGTCGACATGGTTATCTTTCGTCCAAAAATTAAACATTACAGTTGGTACCCTGCAGGTGCCAGGTCCGGATTCATGAATACAATACAGCCATTAGTACAACATCTCGACTCAAAAATAGATAGGGTAAGTGAACAGACTCATCTATCATCTAAACATCCACAGAAATTAACAGAATCGCACGTCCCAAGTTTCGTCCCGGCTGCAAACTTTGGACGTCAAAATCCTCGGACAGTTGATCCCTCTTATGTGATGCCAGAGGGATCAGAATATGAGACTGAAGTATCATACGAAGTCACTGAAAGACAAGGCAACCCGGCGGTTATGTAATTAGAAATTGGATATAAATTGTACAATGTGCGGTTGGATGTTTGTGCGAAAAGACCGAAAATATTTGTTGGGTGTAATTGCCAAAAAATAGACAGCATGACTTCCCTGGTCCTCGTGCCTTTATAATCGAAACGATTTATGTCTCAAAAACCACTTGCTGTCCAGAAGTCCTTAGTCCCTCCGATAGTTAGTTGACAGATCAAAACCTTATATTGCATCCCAGGGAAGGGTCAAAGGACTTACGCAAGACTTTCGCGGCGCCACCAATATCTCTTGGCAATCCAACACCATGAAGCGCACATCGTCCACCGGCAGTATGAGCCGAATGATCGCCATCAAGAAGAATTGTGGGTTGACGAAGAGCTCACCAGACTTCTGGGTGCCAAAAGATAAAGACATGGTGGCTGCAGCTGCGGCTGGTCAGTTGGAAGCATTGAAGGTCCTGATCAACACATGCAAGAGGTGGAAGATGTGGAGTTACGAATTATCCTGCGACATTGCTCCGATTGCTGCAGCAAGAGGACATCTTCACATTGTGCAGTGGGCAGCAGAGAACAACCTGCCATTGGGATACGCAACATCACAGAATGCCTCTCGAGCGGGTCACACACACATATTGAGGTGGATGCTGGGGAACGGTTGCGATCTCGCAAATGATGTGTGTCTGTATGCGATCCTTGGAGGTCATCTCAGCACGTTGAAGTATCTCATGAGACACTTTTTCGTTGTAGACGAGACAGGGTGCGCAGCCGCTGCTGGGAACGGAGATTTTGAGACACTACAATGGCTTGTGGACAACAATGTTCGATGGGACGAATCTACAACGAGAGCAGCAAGGGACATGGGGCAGGAGGATATCCTAGAATGGGCAATTTTGAGAGGATGCCCAGCACCAGAATAAAAATCTCGTAACTTGACGGGTCACGTGTCCTTGAAATCTTCATATATCCTTTTGCATTCCTTAACTAACAAGTCGACAAGACATCATCAGCATCCTGGATTGGTGTGTCGCAGGAGATATCAAGAGTTGAATACACCCCAACATATCTTGAACTTTGGGGGTTCCTTATGGGTGAAGGGTAATTGGGGTCCACGTCAAAAACAGTGATCTCCAGCTGAGCATAATTCTGCAAGATTCGGCCGAGGAGCAAATTAAGAGGCTGTGGCAGAGACGATGCGATTGCTAACTCAGATACATCAGCATCCCCAGAATCAATGTTCGACTCAAGCCACCTGGAAATCTTATCTATTATTCAACCCAATCTTCACTCACTCGACCATGCTTCGACAGCTCTCTTCTGTTGTTACGGACAACAATGGAGATCCAGCAGGTAATCTTGTTCCATGGGTAAATCTGACCTTCCTTCCCCCATAATGAGATCTGACAGATTCAAGTTGGGACTCAGAGAGATCGTGGGATCCCGCGGAGAAGAACAAAAATTGTACGTGGAAGGCATCGCAGTTCCTCAATGTCTGGGCCTTTGCAATTGGCGGAGATATGGACCATAATCGATTTTGGCTTGGCGGAAAATAGTGTGTCACGTGACATTGGATTTCTTGTCCAATCAGCAAACCGGCGATGATGTAAAATGAAGGAGGGGCCGAGCCGAAGAAATGAAGATGATATTGATGCTTTTGTTCTTCGCTTCTCAAAAATTGTTCGGTAAGTTGTTTGAACTTCGCTTCTTTGATCCCTGTGACCAATCTTTCCAAGTGAGACTTCCATTGAAAAGATGCGGGCATTGGATAAGGGACGAGTTCTCCATCAACCGGTACAATCTTGTAACCTTGAAGATCGATGCCAAAACCATTTGCATCTTCTTGTTCTCCAATAAAGCTCAATGGTGGGAAATCTTTGACAGTTTTCTTGTCCAGCTCTCTTTTCCTCTTCTTTCCACTGAATAATCAATCATTCAATGTATGAGATTTATACTAAAAACTCACAAAGGTATGACGTGTCTCGTCCACAAGCTGTTGTTCACTACACAAGAGGCGTAAATCAAATTGTTGGTGTTTCTGGGGGAGGAGCTTTGTTTTGTCACAACAAAACAAAAGCCCGTCTTTGTCCATCCTGCTCCCGACATCCTGAAACGCTCTTCTCCCATAGGATCGAGAGTCACAACCACAGGTATGTCCGTAGTACCGTTGGTGAGTTTGAAGGAGTGGCTGATGTCGATTGGAACCCCATCTATCGCATTTCCCCCATCCTCAAATTCGAAACCTTCCGGACAGTTTTCCACATTCACATTGATCTTCTGGCCGTATTCTGCCACCACTGCTGTGAAGTGAAACGTCATTCTGCGCAACCCTCATGATTCTGAATCGAGCATGGGCTGCTCCGATGCCTCATGAAATGTGTTTCTGGGCATGATGCCTCGGGTGTTGGATTGACAGAACTCCCGACCAAAACAGGAAAACAATCCAGGACACGTGTTCTCGCATCTTTACAACTCAAAACCACTCATTTTATTTGTATAAATAAATATATGATGCCTTGCAGCAGCTCTTATTCTCTCCATCTGGCAAACTCATCCTGTTGTAACTCAAAATCGAATGACGTCACAGTTGTGAATTTCACAATCGTGCAGAGATGTACACTTTGTCACAACGCGACGGCCAAACCAAAACTTTAGACGAGTCCTCAGACTTCTATCAAAGATCATTTGACTTTGTGAACAATCCAAATAATCAAATTGAACGTCTTACTCGTTGTAGACTCGTCACTCTTTGTGGCAGTTGGTATCTCAGTCATCTCATGTCTTTCTCGGTACTCTGGGGCGAAGATGAGGCGGCAGATGATTAATATACAACTGAAAGGAACCACCTATCATGTGTAAAGATCCCTAGACATCACTTGAAATCACTTTTCTGTTGTATTTTTCAGGCTTGAAGAACTTCTCGAAAAAATTTAATAATATTTAATCGTAAATAAAGACTTGAATTGCAGCACCTCAGTCAAGGCAAAATAAAGAGCAGAGTAAGAGAGGTATTGAATCGTCTTCTGATCTCTGTTTGGATCTTTTCTCATCAACTGATTGAAGACTCCGTTCATTACGGCGTGAAGTGTGAAACAGATGAGACATAACACCACCAGAATTTGAAGCTGCACCTCTTTATCTCTCGACAAAATGGAATAAAATCACACCTTTCTGATGGTCATCTTCTTTTGTTTCGACATGGAATATTTTGAGAGGGATCTGAAGAGTAAAACGCCAAAAGTGGTGAAACACATCATCAAAATGGCTGCGAGTGTACCGATGATGCCTGCCTCTTTGTCATCGAATTTTCCCATGGACGTCTCACCGGTTTGAACCGCATAATCCCAATCACCATAGGTCGGTCCGGGATGGGCAAGCCAAACCTGACTGATAGAGTAGACAACAACTACTATGAGAGGAAAGATGATAGCACCAGTGAATGTAATCCAGTGCCACTTCATGTTTTTCACGGAGGTATTTTTGATTACGTTTTTTGATGTATGATACAGAACGACACTGTTGAAATCAGAGGAAAAGAGGATCAAAAGACTCACACAAAGAATAGAAGAAGTAGATAGACAGAGTAGGCACATAATTCTGGTACCATGTCGATGAAGACGATCAACCAGCGATGATCTCTTGTCACGTTGAACAGAAAGGGTGTTGGAATTACAAAGCAGAGCACCATCCGCTCTGTATCAAACTTAGTTATTAGCGATGGCACTGCCAGAAGTACATCCGGTTCAGTTCTTACCTCCACAGAAACATACAGAGGCCGAATAGATTAGCCGTGGCATGATTGGAAACTTTTTGCCTCTTTCTCTCAAAGTAAATGTCAAAATGAGTAGTACGAGACTCGCTATCGTCAAAAGTCCAAACAAACAACCTAAAGTATAGAATACAACCGTATGATGGTCGATCATGTTGGGCGGTGTTGTGGTTAAAAAACATTCCACAGAATTTAAGCCGCGGAGATACTTAACATGCTCTGAGCGTTTCACCCCGGACGTTTGATTAATTGAAAATTCGAATCCTGTTCAAAAATTCACACTCAAACTTGGTGATTTTTTGGTGTGGAAGTTGAGATCCAGGGATTTTTTAACGAAGCATGTGGTCTTTGTCGTCAAATTACCCTGCTGCCACTCATCTAATTTTGATGACTTATTTGATTATATATTTCTTATGCGCCGATGATTATGCCGTGTAAAAATCACTCGAGAAAAGTTTTTATTTTATTGTGACGTCGAGGCTAGTATCAGGTTTAAGAAACATTTGAAGAGGACAGAATTAGTATGAATAAAAGAACAGGTGCATAATGTGAATCACCCATGCGTGAAAATTGTTCGTTGTTACCGTGAAAAGAATAATCATGATTATTCAAATCATTCTTTCGATGACCAACAGAGTTCACCAGAGTAGCGAAGATGGGAGGACAGAAGGAGAGAGAGAATCTACAGCTCAGGTAACAAGACGGTGGTCGTTGATTCTGACTGTCTGTTCCAGTTTGAAGAGAGCAACAGAGAATGAGCTGCAGTTGATGAACACAGGACCATTAAGAACCAAATCAAAACCATTGAGGCAGAGACTCAGGACCAGGCCGAGGAAGTTGAATACGAATAAGATTTCTAAATTTACGGCGTGAGTGCACAAAATTCTTTGGCCTCAGAAGTATTCTTGTCGCTACAACCAGCCGTTACCTTCCGTTCATGTCCGAATTTTGTTTCAAATCAAAATCGGCACCTCGCGGCACCGGTAGAAAGAAACCCTGAGAGGGTAGGAGTGAAAGCACCAGACTCGAGACCCTTGTACATAGAAAATAACGCGGCACCCAAGAATACAGAGACAAGGCACGGCGAGGTTCGAAAGAAGCAGAGACAGCTGTAAAGTAGGAGCACTTACGCGTGAATAAAGAAACTCGAACTTTTGTTTCAAATCACGATGAGTGTGCGGTCCACTATCATCACGCCGCTGCTGGCGAATGGTTTGGGTACGCCATCCACCTCTTTAGGTGGTTCTGCATCAGGATTGGCGACCATGCCTTCTGGTGGGCTCAATCCTGACTTCAAGATCCAGATGAATGGTGCCCTGAGTTCCTTAAACTTGTCTCATGACAAGAAACAGGTCGTAGTGGTTGGAAGAGAAGGTCAGCACTCTTTGATTTTGTTGTAATACTTACTTTGTGAACAGTGATGAAGATCGTGAACATCGAAGAAAATGGTCTCGTAGAAGCACAAAATCTGAAGGTTGGGAAGGACTCTAGAAACTTGAACTCTGCCAGTGTGGACGTTAAATGGCATCCTTCAGAACGTGAGTTGATCTGATCCTCCAGTAATCTTTCTGAATTCATTTCAATTCAAACCTATATTTGAATCAAATCATTCTTTATTTTTGATGGTTCCAGAGCACAAGAACTTGATCGCGACTGCCGCCACAAATGGAGCCGTCGTGATCTGGAATAATCATTATGTTGGTTCTCAGAAGCAAGAGAGAGTTATCAACGACCACACGAGGACGGTGAACAGGATATCTTGGCATCCTGATCACCCTTGGACTCTTCTCTCCGGTTCACAAGTATGTCTTAAGACATTTACACAATTTATTTCAGACTGTATGAGACGAAATCTCGTAGCAGCAAAAACTCTTTTATTCTATTTTTAAATAAAAATGAATTATGAATATATTCATATCTACAACCAGTCATAAATATCAGGATGGAACTATGAAATTATGGGATATCAGAGATCCTAGTAACTGCAAAGTTACTTTTGACGGGAAGTCAGAGAGTGTCAGAGATGTAAAATTCAGCAAGCATTACACCAATTTTTTTGCAGCGGCTTTTGACAATGGAACCGTGCAGGTGAATTTTGTGGTTGATTTTTGGCGCCTAAAAAGTGGCGGGAAATTTGACATGTACAGATTTGGGATATCAGAAAACACAGTTCATATGAGACCAGCATAACAGCACATCAAGGTAAGAATCCACCAAAATTCTTTGAAAATGATCAGAACTCTCGTTGTAGATCACCATGATATTTTAACGAAATTTCATGAGAATTGTGGTTGTAGATGACATTGTATAGGGCCAGTTTTTTGTATAGATTGGCATCCTGATGACAAGTCGTTGATTGCCACTGGTGGCAGAGACCGTTTTATACAAGTTTGGGACTTGAATGAAAAAATGGAGAGACAGAAGGGCAAACCCATATATACAGTCCAGGTACATATTCTATTATGGGATTCATCAAGAGACGTCACATCTTTTTGCGACATCATGACGTCACCATGACGATATCCAGACCGTCTCCAGTGTCTCTCACGTTGTCTGGAGACCAAACTACAAATTTCACCTGGCCTCTTCTGCTTTGGTAGAATCCAAAGTGCACGTGTGGAACGTCAAAAAACCGTTTATACCCTCCTTATCTTTTCTGGGGCATAGCGATGTGGTGACTGATATAGAATGGCTGGGGAGCGACAGGATATTGTCATGCGGTGGGTGATGACGTCATCAGTATTTTTGAAAATGTAAAACACGAGAATTTTATGTGTTGCACTGATCACCTGCCTCTTCCCAAATAACATTACTGTTCAGAGGACACCCGTCTGTTTCTATTCAATATTCCTTCGAAATTTCACATCTTACCAGTTGTAGACTGCGCGATGGCATCTGCTGAGGATCCTATGTGAATTTTCACAGTTGTATTTCTCTGAAAATAACAATTAAACATATTGCCACAAAAATATCAATATGCCATCTACAACGAGAATATTGATCATTTTCTCAGGTAAGGATTCTAGCGTACAGCTGCAGAGCACGAAGAATGCATACAGACCGTATCAACATATCAGAGCAACGGGAATGACTTGGACGCCAACCGGCCAGATAGCATTTGTAAGTGAGAGAATTAATAGAGGCAACACAATCCTCGCAGAAGAGTGAGTGAAATTTCCACGAAATTCGGTTTGGCGCCAGAATTTAGATTCGAATTTTGAAAGTTGAAATTGATCATTTCAGGTCATTGGATCAAAAGTACGTGGAAAAAGGTGAAATTTCGACGAATTTTCTCTGAAAGTTTGCAGAAAAAGAAAGATCTCCTTCTCCAAACCGGATCAAACACCCAAGCCCGGCGTGTGGGTACGTAATCTTATTTTCACGTTTATTACCGTGCCCTCTCGCGTTATGATGACGTGATTAGGATTTGGAGGGATCGTCCATCTCAGTACAACTTGCGGAAAAATACAAATTCGAAGAAAATGATATCCCGTTCCCAGAACTGTGCAGGCACAACGCACAAGTCGCGAAAGAGGCAAAATTGTATCAGGTCTGTGGGGAAATTTCGATGAAAACCCGCTGAAATTCGGATAGATTTCACAGTCATGGACGATGCTTTTATTATTTTTCAAAAATCACAGCACGAAGGTACCAGAGAGTGAGTTTCTACAGTTATATCGTGCACTTTAAGTCTGCGGCTTTGCCACAAATCACCGTTAAAAACATATTGCAGAGTTTGGTCAGACTCCCCGCACCACATTAAAGATCTCGGTAATTAACGTGTTTATTACCGAGAGAGAATATTTCACTCAAATTCGTATGGATTTTGTTTTGTGCTGTAGATTTGCTGTCAGACAAATAATTGTTACATTTTGTATTAAACGGAAAATTTTTTGAGTCCAGCCTCTGTATAATGAAATTTCACTGAAATTTCACCAGACACAATTATACCATTGCAAAAGAGTACCAGTAAGATGTCCAGTAATTTCTCCCCTGCCCTAACAAAATCGGACACAATACAGAGCCCCCACAGCACCAAAATCACACACGAACCCTCACAAAGACCCCCTTTCACTCAAGACAGTCTGTACAGTGAGCACATCGTTGTAGACTTGAAATTTCTCGGAAAAGTGGATGAATTTTCCAGATTTATTCGAGTCGGAGCCGGGATTTTTGATGAGCGGGCACTCTTTTTTGGACGGAAATATTCCGATGGGTTCCGGCGATCTACACTTGGACGATAATTACCTCCCAATCATATCCTTTCTTATACATCTACAATCGCATCTACAACAGTGTTTGAGAAATTTTAGAAAAATTTCACACGGATAATCAGTGTCAAAAAATTTTTGATTGAAAATTCTCACATCTACAATGGTGTAAATACTCCTTAATTACGTACGATGTGAATTTTCCGCTTATCCCATTGGGCCTGAACAGTCCCTCAAATTTGAACGACCCTGCCTCAAATCTAGTGGTGGGGTCCCTCCCTTCCAATTTAGATGTGAGATCTACAACGAGGCGTGTACATTTTGTGACCTTTATGTAGGGAGAAAAGGAAGGTATGAACCATTCTGCAAAGATGGAGACCAGAGGGAGGGCGGACGCAAGTAATATTTTTAATGATACATTTTTAATTAATTTTTAATTGTGATATTTCGATGAAAATTCGCTGATCTCGCACCATAAAATCCAAGAAATTTCCGAGAAAAATCGATATTGTACAGATGAATCTCATTTCTGACTCGTTGTAGATGGACTGACAAACATATCTTTTGGTTCCATGTTTGCGAGCGAACTCGAATTCGATCCAAAGCCAGCAGTCTTAGAGATGTTACAATTTTACGCTGAAATCGGGGACATACAGACGGTATGATATCTCATGACGTCATCTCATCACGTGACTTTTTCCCGCCAAATCTGACTGTGTCAGGCGGTGATCATGGCCTTGGTTTTGGGGGACAGAATTCAAGTACCTCCTGCCATGTTGAAACGCTGGACCCTCGCTTATATAGGTGAATTTTTATTTATTTTGAAAATAATTAAATATAGATATACTACATCGTCTACAACTGTGGCATTTTGCAAATGAGATTATGAAAAAATCGAAGGAGGGAAGTATTCGGAGCATAAACCAGGTAAATTTCTCATCTACACTGTTGTAGAATGTTCTGGTGCCAGAGCACCAAAAAACGTCAACTGAAATATAAAATTCTATTTTCGAAAATTGAAATTTTATTTAGACATCTACAACGATACACACCAGCTGTAACAACTGCGGGAAGCCACTTTTGCATTTGGGGTGGATTTGTGACACGTGTCACAAGATGACGAATCCGTGTTCACTGTGCCACCGACCAGTACATGGCAGGTGCGATCTCAATCTCGTCCGTTATTTCAAAATTTGAATCTCCCTGGTTCGCGGCAAAATCAAGAAAATTTTCCTTGAAACATCAAAGAATGGGCGAAAGAGTCCACATGTAATGATCTATTTTTAGATATGTATGGTGCCAGATCTGTGGGCACGGAGGCCATTTAGACCATCTCTCAGAATGGTTTCGGACGGAAAAGATGTGCCCGACTGGATGTGGTCACATATGTCAGATGTTCCTACCACACAAAGACGCGTGAAATAATGATTTATTACGGATTCGAGACGGCAATCTACACCGAGAAATTTTCTGGATGATAAATATCAGAATTTTAAATTTGAATTTTGAATTTGGCGGGAAAGATACCAGAAATTAGAAATATTCAGGATCCGATTTATGGTGAATTAAGCGATTCTGCTGATATTGTGGCATATTCTGATGCGACCAATTCTGTACACGTGAGTTTTCAACGAAATTTCGAGTTCGGACCTTCTGGCAGTTTTGTGGGGTAGAAATATAGTTCGTTCTCATAGACGGCGTTCCAGATGTTTGTTTCTACTTCCAGCAGTAGTTCTTGTAACTCTTTGGAATTTATCTCTTTTGCCTAGAAAATCTTTATTCCTGGAAAATATATTCAAATTCCAAAAAATGGTTTTCGCGCCAGATAGTCATGTGAGGGTTACGAATAAAATGATGATCACATGGACGTACCACGCCTTGAATGTCTCGTATGACTTCGATCGCCTCTTCTTCTAATTGGATCAGAACTGGCAAGATCTGATCATCGTGAACATTGTCTTTTCTGGCAGCTTGCAGCTCTCCTATATACTCTATGAGGCTCTCCGCCGTATTCGTTAATTTTTCGAAGAACTTCTGTTCCATTAGCTGGATCGAATGTGAACTACGGGCGTCATATGCATCGTGAACATGGACTGAGACGGTTTTGTCATGAGGACACGATCACTCACCCTTGGAGGTTCGCTCTTCTATCTTCACTCGCAATGGGTCTAATTGTTCTGGGCGAGGATGTTTGTGATTCCACAAGGTTTATTGAGACATCCTGTGTTACGTTTTAAAAGGTTTGAGTTGATTGACCATCTCCTATAGGAAGGACGACAAATTACCCGCTGCTCAAGAGAGTGCCTTCTGACCTTATTGTTCGGCGAAGATACAACCGGTGATGAGTTGATCGTCTTTATCGTCGTCATTCGTGGTGATGTGACGTTGAACACGCTTTTTGTGAAATTTAAAGAACGAAAAATCGTCAAGTTTTATTTTGATCTTCTTCCGTTTTGCTGTCCGATTTCCGCCGTGGTTGAAAGCCCAAGGGAGATCTACCCTGTTTTGAAAACAGCTAGGGCATCGTTTACGGTTAAGACTACGACGGTATCTGATCGTCTTCGACCCCAAAACAGTTGCGAACAGGCACGATCAGCTTGATATAGTTGCAACAGTTCAACCATTTATTTGAGCAACCAAGATGACAAGATATAGATGAGCAGGAGGAAGATGATCGAAAATCTTGCAGACAGGAAGAATTGATGGAAGCATATCGCACTCTTCTCCAAGAGACAAAAGGAACAGAAAAGATATGGACAACACGAGCCACTGTGCTTCTTCGGTCACGAATATAAAGTACCTCTTAATTACATAAAAGTTTATCATGACTGTGGTGGCTTCTTCCTGACTTGCATGATTTGCTTCGGGATCCACTCTTGCCATTCTTGCCAAGTCACGTTCAGAGAGATAGCCTTCTCGAACAACTCCGCAATGTTCAAATTTGAATCGGGTGCGTGATGGAGCTTGTATGTGACAGCAATGGAGAAGAAATAAGCCCTGGAGATGTTCTGTATCTCCGCTGCTTGGTTGCGTTGTTCTGGGTCATCCAAACCGATCTGGAGCATTCAGACTTTTCAAGATTCTAATTTTGCACCTGTTGAGCGACGAATTTCTCTCTGATGAGTTGGTGGTTGTCCTTCAGTGCTTTCATCTCTCGCTCTTGCTGTCTGATGATCTCATCCTTTGCTCTCATCTTTGTCAGAAACTCGGTCGATTCTCTGGTCATCTACAACGGTCATCATTCGTCGCAACCTGATAAAACACACCTCAATACTCAGTGCAGAATTCTGCTGTTGGTGGGCCCAAATCGTTTCTTTCAACTTTGAAATCATTCTGTTTTTCTTCAATATTTTTTATATTTCTCTGAAAATAGATTCGATTTTTCGACGAATTTCACCTGTCCTTGGCCTGCAGATCGGCAGAGAGATTTCCGGTCATACCGTCGGAATTGTAGACTGCCGAACCACCGTTGTAGTTGATGGGGGGTTGTCCACTTCCATAGTGTACAGAATTATTATGCATGTCCACTGACTCGTGTAGTGCTAGTGGCTCTCTTCTGGCCTGTTTTAACTTCTTCTGCAGCCTTCTAATGTGATTGTCTTTCCCTCTGTATTTTTCAGTGAAATCTTGGGTATTTGACAGAGTTTTGTTTGGAAAAAACATTCTGCCGCACTGCAGCCAAGCTACAAATCAGCCTTCACAGTTGAGATATGTGTTGTGATATCGTTGTAACACATCGAGAGTTGACCTGTTCTCTTCCTCCAGTTCTTTTATGGTGTTGAGATCCACTTCTCTTCTCTCTTGTGTGATCTTGAACCTCTCTTCGTCCATTCTGTACTTCACCCTCAAATCATCGTATTCTTGCTCCTGAACTTGTGTGAGAATCCGTTCGTTTTACAAACTACATTTCGTGTCTGTGAGGTAGAGGCAAATGCACCACAAATGAAATGCGCACGCAATACCGAAAAATCGACGATAACAACTGTATTTGACATCATTCCATGGAAAAAAAACCAAGCAAGCAAAACATTCACAAAGTGTTTAAAAATACTCACCACACGTCTCAACTCTTCTTCAAGGCGGACAAACAATTCTTTTGTAGCATCTTTCGAGACGATTTCCTCCAACTCGTTAACTCTCTGTCTCAACTTGGCCGCCTGATACCTTCAGTATATGTCGATGAAATTTCCGTGAAATTTCACCTCTGCACGCAAGTCGTTGGCGACGGTCTCAGGAACCATCGGACTGGAGGAAGGGTTCCTGTACATCATCAGAAATTCTGCGAAATTTCCGTGGAATTTTACGGTGGTGAAGCGGCCGGAGAGTCACTTGAGATTGATGCGCTGCGTTCGCCAATGTGGAACCGAGCTGTAGATGGTTTCCTTCCTGAAAAGAGATCAGTGATGACATCTCGAAAAAAGGTACAACGTCATAATTATTTTTATAAAAATACGAGTATCTACAACTCGATATTCTTGGCACAAAAACAGCAAAGCAAATCAAGCTTTTGCCCTCACTTCACCACCAATAAATTACAAATTCCACAACACGTACCCTCTCCGAGGATTTTCCTGCGGTCAGAACTGTCCCTCAACTTGAACGCGTTCAAAGTCGGTGGGCTGGAGGACGACTTCGCCTCCATCTCCCTCTCCCTCTCTCTATCTTTCTCTTCCTGCTCCCTGATGGCATCCTCCGCTTTGAGTCTGGCGGCGACCTCGCCGCGCCTTCTCTCTTCGTCTTGACGGACTTTCTCGGCCAACCTGAGGTGTCAGTTATGTTGTTTTGACGTGAGTGTCATGGTGATGCTTGAATGTTATTTTGACACCAAATGTCAGGTGTAAGTAGTGTCATGTTATCGCACAAGATGGTTGTAGATGTTGAATGTCACCTAGCTCTCTCCTCCGCTTCCAGAGTCTCTTTGTGTGCTTTTCTTCTCTTCTCCTCCTCTATAGCCTCTGTTCGCTGTCTTGCCTCCTCCTCTAGCCTGAAATTTTTAATTCAAATTTTCAAAGATCGATTTGAATCGCAGAAATCTCATTAAAAATCTTCGTTTGAAATTCACAAAGATATAAATCACACTTTTTGTTCTTTAACAGTGCGATATTCACGACAAAAAATAAAGAATGATACCTCAGCCTCTCTTCCTCCTCTCGTCTTAGTCTCTGTGCCTCTTCATTCTGCCTCTCCTCAGCTTCCTTTTTGGCTCGTTGTAGACGTGCTTCCTCTATCCTTCTCTTCTCCTTTTCAATCCTGTCCCGCTCCGCTTCCGCTTGTAATTCCGCCTCTTGATTTTTTTCAGATTTCCCGCCAAAAATCGAGATTCAAAATTCAAACCTCGTTGGTGCTTGAGACGGTCTTCATAGGCTCTCTTCTCGTCTTCTTCTTGCCTCTTACGCTCTTCTAATAATCGTATCTCCTCTTCCTTCCTTCTAATCCTCTCCTCCTCTATCTGCCTCTGACACGTGTCAAATGTCATTTTGCTGTCATTTTTTGCTGTCATTTTTGATCACGTGATGGTCACGTGCTCACCTCAATCTCCAGCCTCTCCCTTTCTTTCTGCGCCTTCATTTCGTTCTGGCTTCCGGCTCTGGACCGCGCCTCCGCAAAACTGCTGTCACTCGCGATGGAGCTTCTGTCCCCACCCACAGCGACAGGGGAGGCGATGCCTGCGGCAGCCTCTTCTTGAAGAGCTTTGAGCCAGTTCCGCAATCCGTCTACCCAGTATTTATGCTCCTCTGTTGGGGTCAGTTTGTGGGTTTTATCGGAATGCGACCTCTTGTGGCGGCTTGTAGATGGTAGATTCTGGAGCCGGTCTCGAGATCGATCCTCTCCCCTACCACATCTACAACCTGCCAAATGGTCAATTTCTTCCTTCCAAGATAGTTTTCTGGCGAAATGTAGTTAAAAATATATAGCTGTAGACGCTGCAGCTTGGCCGCGGTCACCCGTTTCTGTGTCTACAAATCTATTTTAATTACTGTAGTTATTGCAGTTCATCAGAAAAGTCTTCCTTTGATTCCCATTGTTCTACAACTTCAAGAAATGTCTAAAAGTGTCTATATACAACATTCACAAGTACAGCAGAGCTGCCGAGTTGTAATTGAATTCCCTCTACAACAATGTAGAATGCATATCTGTTCTGCAGAACACGATGACGTGGCAACCAATAATTGTCGGAAGAAGGCACCTTTGTGATTGTTCCGAGATCTATATATCCTCTCTCCTTATCGTGCTCGTCTTTCGAGTAGTACAATAAATTGGGCTTCCCTGGCTCTGGTGCTGAGATTTGAAAGTATCTCTTTTTCCAAGCTTTGAGTAGGTCCTCTCCTTGCTTTTTCAACCATCCTATCGAAATTCAAAATTTGAATTTGAGAATTGGCGGTTCATGACATTTTTATTTTTGTGAATTTTATTCTTTTCCTTGCTGCATTTTGTAAAGAAATTAAAATAATTTCCTTTGTGCGTTATTACCGTGAAAAACACGGTTTGTTATCGTGAGGAGAACGGGACTTCGACAATTTTCAGAACACGAACCTTTTAGAGGCAACTTCAGCAGACTGTTATTTGTCTCTGGTGTCGGTTTTACTGGTTGACTATATCTCGCTGTTCTACTTGGAGAAGAGTTCGTCACAGTGCCTGCTGTATAGAGGATGAATGAATGGAAAACATGATCTTCTTACCTCTTGAACCTAAATAAGAATTTCGAGAGTTATTCACAGAGGAGCGGTTGGCTCTCCAATCAGTTGTTGGATCCTGGAAACATTAAAATTGTCCTAGAGAAATAATGACCCGCCTTCGAGGGAGGCGATTCACCAATGGGTGTCCTGCCTCCATTAGAAACAAGTGAGGCACCGGCTTTGATCCTCTCCACTAAATCTTTCATTTTCGAGCCGAGTTCCGTCTGTAATTGAGAGAACTCCCTCTTTGTGGAGGGATTGGCGCGAAGATCTTTCAACTGTTGCATGGCGGTCTTCAACATACTCGTGACCTGATACCAATTCAAAACGAGTAAGCAATCAGATGATAATAACCTCATTCAGAGTCTCTCGACTGCGTGTTGATTCAAATTCATCCAACTTTTGATTCATGATCTCTGCATTTTGAAAGGCAGTGCGCAGGAGCGCCTCGACTTGTGCCGGATCGTCCAAACCAGCCATTTCTGAACATATGTCACGGACTCATCTCAAATATCACATATTGATTAAATAAATATTAATGATAGAGGGAGAAGAGGGAGATCGCGTCTGTGATACCTGCAAAGCGATTCCGCGGAGAGAAATGTCAGGTGCAATGTCAATTAATTGAAATTTGTTTATTTTTTATTAGCGTTGTAGTTAGATGATATCATTGTACGATGTCGTATACAGGAAGAGATGGAGATGATGATCACTAATCAGAGATCGGAAGGTGAGGAGAACAACATTCTACATTCTTGTATACATCCAATGATGACCATAATTTGCGTCTGATTTACCGTGATAATTATTTCTTGTCAGCTGAGCCACAATACGATAACATACTTCATGATCATAGTTCACACTTCTAATTTGGATTAGGTCCCCTCTGCGAGGTTACCACCTTCTGAGAAGCCGTGGTTAATAAATACATCACTCGAATTAGCACGATTGTGTGATTTCAATCTTCCTTTCGATGAAAATTTGCTTCTCAATCAACAACACCCTCTATATCTTCAATCTTTATCTTCATCGAGTTCCACTCTGCCCTTGTGATTCATAAAGTAATACAAGGTCTCTCCATTCTTTTTCCCCAGAAGCTTTGTCATCTGCTCTTGGGTGAGCTTACTGAGAGCAGCCAAGCTCTCCACTTTGGTCATCACTTCGGCCACATTGGCAGAGTTGATCCCTGGCAGTGTTCGCAGTATGTCCTGAAGAGGTCAGGATGAGATGTGAGGAATGTAACAGACCTCTGGAGAATCTACGAGCTGCTCTGCACCATGTATAACATTGATGTGTGAAGAGTCTGGATCATCTCTCCCTGCCTGAAAGTTCATCAACATCATGCATCTTTAGTGCATGCTATGCTTAAAGAGATGCAAAGCGAACAGTGCCTGCAGCTCTACTGCAGAAGAGATAAAGACATTCATCTACTGCGTTGTACAATAGGCCGCTGCCTCCATCTACAACCAGACAATTTCCAATCTACAACGAACCAATCACCTTCAGCTCTTCAAAAATTTCCGCCGTCGCGTAAGGACTTCTCGACCACAAGATCCTCAGCTTGGGGAAGTGCACCGTCAGGAGGGTAAGTTTAGAGTGTATGGAGGACGATGTGATCTTGTCCCCGAGGTCTTCTTGGAAATGGAAAGGTTTGTCCTGGTGGAATTCGATGAGAAGCATGGGCCTGTTGAAATGTCTACACATCTGTGTGGCTTGATTGAATCTGCTTGTCATCAATATTTTATAAGATTATTTTGGTGTGAAAAACTATTAAAATTACAGAAAAAATCAGCCATAAAAAGTGAAACCAGAAAAATAAATGACATACAATCTTCCAGAGGCAAAAGACTGGTACAGATCTGGGACACTCTTCCTCTCAATGCATATGTCAGATGTCAAAATGTAATCACCGACATCCAACGCGTGGGGAGTGATCTCAAAGCCTTTAGAGAATAAGATGCTTGGAAGTGCACTCCTGAATTCCCGGGAATCTACCAAGATCTAAAAATAGATCAGGACAAGATCTACAACGAGGTTTCTGACCTTTTTGTTCTTGAGGGCAGGGGGCTCGGAGGATTTCCCGCCTTTTCTATTGGATTGCGGGAGTGAATCCATCGGAAGATTTATCTCCATTTTTCCGTCCTGTTCTACCGGCACGATCATATTCTGAGAATTTTCACATCTACAACCAGACAAATTTTTAACGTCTACAACGAGGAGATAATAAACTCACTGCTTTCTCAGATATGAGCTTTTCGAATGATTTCTGTTCTTTTTCGATGGAGGTCATGTATTTTCTCTCCTCAATGGACTCATCGTACCAAAGCCAATACACCCTTAGAGGTGTACCTGGGTTCTCCGCTTTAAACACCTGATTGTAGATCAGTCATTTCAAAGCAGATATTTGGGACTTCTCAAAGTCCGTCGTATAAAATGCCACAAAAGTTGAAGGAAATTACCTCTAACTTTCGGAAAAAACCGATGTCAGCATCGTACATGATGACGTATCTCGGCCTCACTTCTTCTAAAAGTTTCTTATTCCCCGCAACATAAAATATATACTCCTTCTCATTGTTTTTATCCGCCCCTTGCCTCTCCTCTTTCACCTGATATGAATTGAGCGTTGTAGATGGGGGAAAAGGCGGGAAAATCACCTTTTCAAAATCTTGTGGTGGGTTGACCTTGTGTGTCACTTTTACGTCTTCATCATCGTCATCAGGGATTTCAATGACCGTCTTAATATTCGATTCTGGTTTGGTGCGCTTCTGCACTCTACAACGCGTCATTTATTTTGGCGGGAAAATGCCGGATTGAACTCACACTGTGACGTGTTGACTGCTGTCAAACATCTTGAGGAGATTTCCATAGTTCGGTGAGGTGGAGGCTCTCCTGAACTTCTTCTGCTTTGGCGTATTTGCCGACATTTTTTTTCCTTTTGTTGAATTCTTTCCTTTGTTTGTGATGGCATTCGCCTGCGCGTTGATCGTCTACAACCAGTCAATCTCACATTTAAAAATAAACAAAAATCACCCGCTGCATGTAGATCGATTCGTTTGCGGGGTAGGAGGACACCATCTCTTTACGCGCCTCCATCAGCCTCTTCTCTTCTTCTCTGCTCTCCCTGTTGAGGAGGTAACTGTGTAAGAGCCCTTCCAGCATCGATTTGGAGCCGGTATTGAGGAACTCTTGAAGTTGGGTGACGGTGTGGTTGTCTCGTACTTTGATGATGACTTGTGTGCCTGTTTGTTTTTAGTTTTATTTTTGATGGGGAAGATCTTGTGGATTGTGAATGAGTCGACTGTTTCGCTTTAAAAATTCCAGGCGATTTATTCTGTTGTTACAACAATATCAAATACAGCCACCAACACAAATTTCGGCGGCTTATCTTTCAATAATTATAATTTTAAAATAAAACTCACGGATCCCGGTCATCTCTTGTTCTTGTCTTATTTCGCCCAGAGCTTCCGCCAACAGCGTCCACTTCGGATTCTCTTCCAATACCGCTTGAAAATCGGAATCGTCGCTCTTCTTTCTTTGCTCCTTTTTAGACTTTTCATCTGTCACTTCTGACGTGTTCCCTGTCATTTCTGGCGTGTCATCTGTCGATTTTGGGGTGTCGGCTGCGGCTTGTGACGGCTCAGATGTCATGGAATTTTCTGAGGAATCTTCTCCAGCAGTCTGTTTCTGTGGTGACTGTGGTGTCTCTTCGTTTGAATTTTCTAGGGATTTTTCTTGACTTTTCTCAGAACTGTCATCTATGGTCTCCACCAGACTGGGGTCAATCAGATCCGAAATAGATTTGCTATCTACAACGAGTCAGAAAATCGTCACAGCCGAGAAAACACCACCTTTTGTCGGGGTCTTTGCCTTCTTGCTTTTACCCTGATTCCCCTCTGCCGTCCTCTTTGCAGTGAAAACTCTCTGTTTTGTGAGCCTGAACAACGTCTCCGTGGCTTCCATATATAACCACGGTGTATTTTCCCCGGTCTCTCTTATTCTTAACAGTTCCAAGTAACGATAGAAGGAGACACAGTCGTAATACAACAGTTGGCTGTGGCTGTTAGCCTATTGAAAAATTGTTTCGGGCTCACTCGAGGAGTTTTCTGAGGTTTTTCATGTCTTGGATGAGTGATTTGGTACTTCCATGTACCTGTGAAAAAATTGATTATTTGACCTCACGTGTGGTTCAATATTAACATTTATCTTTGGTGCAAGAACACGTCACAGTAAAGCCCACCACTAACCGAGTGGTACACGGTTATTACCGCGTGTTACCTGAATTTGATCAAATTCAAATCGACTAAACTACCTTATTCCAGACAGGATCAAGCTGTGATCTAAGAATAATATCAAATTCTTTGAATAGACATTCCTCTAATGTCATCGTCGCGATGTCCAACTGGACATCGATCAGTTCAAATAGTAAAGACAAATTCAATAGATTTTTTTACAACAGAAGGAAAAACATATTACAGAGATCATTTGTCTTCTCTGTTCTAAAAATAGATGGAAGATATTCTTTCGTAATTACATGTGGCGAGGCCTTGAGTTGCTTCAGACAAGCGTTGAGTATCTCCAATATGGCGTCTTGTATTTTGGACATGAGAGGTGTCAATGGTTGATGTAACTCGATCACATCTGGTGTATGATTCTTCAATTCATTATCGACTCTGTCCCTAAACCTGAACTTGACCATGAGAAACTCTGAAATGTTGTACCACTATTGAAGATACCTCGGCCACAACCACAGCTTTCTGACGAATAAATATCTCATCACTTTTTCAACCTGTTTTGATCAGCTCATTCTTTTTGTCATTTCGTACATGGTTGAATGTAGAGGTGAAGCCTTCTGGATTCTCGCTGAAGCCTTTGATAAACCCTTTCTGTTTAATTCAGAATTATTGAGTTATTGATCATCACACCTTGTTTCCATCTCTATACATTCTCAAAATGAAAGATTCTGTGCTCGTGTCTGTCATTCTGCGCGGTTTAGAATGATCTCATCGTTTGTACAAACCTACCGATGGGCGTTGGTGATTATGAAACCTCGTATTTGGTGAGGATGGATTCTTTTATAAAGAAGGTCCATGACCAAGGAGGTTGGTGTTGCAAACATCACTCCTCCAGAAACATACAATTTATACCTGTTCGATTGAGATTGTCATCATCACTGTGTGATTACCTGTCTTGGACGTTCTCTCCTGTCATGGAAGTCTTTGGAAGTTGATTGACTGGTGTACCCTCTTCCAGTAATTCATCGACAAAGAGATCCTGTTCATCATCTGGTGTGCCAAGAACAAACACAACCTGAGAGTCATGAATACATTCATTAATCAGATGAAATACCTCTTTTGAATCAGAATACAGCCGTATCAAACTCAGAAGGATCTTATGAAGCCCAAGCCCACGAGAGACGATCGTTAGCCCATCCTCGTCTAAAAGTTCACCGACTATCTCGCGGTGGAACGCGAGAGACATCACGTGGTGAAAATCATCGCGTGTTTCGAAGAAATGGCACACTACAACGTCAACCATTCAAAGACATCAAGCCGCGAAAATCATCATTCAACCAACGTGCATCCACAGACAAAACAATACCCAGAGACATAAATGGTGCAATCACTCAACTCATGGATCTCTCGCGCATCTTCAGCAGAGTCATTTCAGCCGAACACAAATGACGTCATCTTGACTCTGTCCCAATTTACACGTGCTGGATCTTTCTTCTTTGTGGCTATATTCAAAGATGGCTATGCACTCGATGCATCAGGGAGGAAATTGCAACTAGAAAAGCAAGATTTCGAAGAGATTGAAACACTCGTTCGTGAAGCGAAGGCCCTTCCAAAGACATTTCAATGGCATGTGGCGAATCTTGTAACTTGTCGACCTATTTCAGTGCTGACACTTTGCGAAGCAGGAGCCAAACAGACGATTTCGGTATGATCTCGACACAATCATTGATTGACGTCTTCAAGGTATATGGCTTCAATCCTAAAGCAACAAAATTAAGCTCTACAACAGAAGGATACGACGACCTTCCCAACAGCCTTCAGGCACTCATTTCAGCATTATCTCAGACTCCGAGCGCAAAGAGCAGAGAAGTCCCTCCCTCAGTCCAACCATTTGTTGCTTTTGAGGAATAATAGAACTTATCATTATTGTTTTGATGTACAATCGTCACTTGTCAACAACCAAGAATAATGTTTTTGCCATGAGATCTGCGGTATCTTACCATGTGAAATGAAGTGAGCCCTTGCAGCAATTCATAGTGGAAAGCATGTGAATAACAGATAAAACTGTGCTTAGTCTCACTTTCTCTGTTTGACTCCAAGATACGTTGCATTTACTCGTAATTGACCAGCTGTTCGGTTTGATATGGTCACGACTTGAACACAGGTAGGGAGAAGTATCCCTTACACTTCCTCAGCCAGTTGCAAGACCAAAACGTTGGTGTTTCGAGCTGAATTTGTTGCCGTGAGCATAAATATTTGTGCTCACGTGAGAACCGCGAGGAACGAAAAAAACTGCCACCACTCAAACGTGAGGAAATTTTTTGCGAGAGGAACCCATCACTTTTTTGAAAGAGCACCTCCCCGCCAGCATGAGAAACACACTAACAATCGATCCCATCTCCTACCATCAGGTGGATATTAATGGCAAGACCATGGTTTGACATGAACAGTTGGAGGGCAAAATTGTGCAAGCTTGTGCAAGAGGGAAAGTATGGAAAAATAATGAACCGGATATCCACGCTATCGAAGGGGTGTCCCCGAATACCGCCTACCAGCTTTATGCAGTGCCCGAAGAGGATCAGAGGAGATGGCAGGAGGACTCACCACTTCCATCTACAGCGCACTTCATCAAAACGATGGCGCAGAATTGCATCAGTCAGAAGGCCCGAGTGAAATGGCCAAGAAAACTGAAGAGACATACCCCTTATGTCATGTTGGTGGTGGTGAAAGAAGAGGAGCGAATCACACAATTCGGCGTCAGCAATTCTTGCATGATTTGGTGCAAAGTAAGAGACATTCCAGACAAGGCAGCCAGAGACGAACGAAAGGCCAGACACGACAGGACCAAAAAGAAGGTTTGTGACATTTAATTTAAAATTTTCTAAATAATATTAATTGACAAATAATAGAGTACAAACAAGAGGAAGAAACTCGAAGAAGTTGAAAAAGTACTTTCGTGTGTTCCATGTGCAGCTAATCCAATGGAACTTTATTATGAGAGACTTAGAATGCTCCCTCCAGTGATGAGGATCAGGGCAGCCAAAGAATTGGAAAGGATGCTGGGGTTTGATACAGACGCATACTTCGTGTAAAGCCAACTGCTGCATCGATATAAATATTCTTGTAATTCAATTCTATTGTTCTCCAGATTTGTTATACTTTTTATTATACACAGGTGGCTTTGGCGCATTCTTTGCATGATCCACGGATGATGGAACACCTCTTTCCCTTTGGGCATGCAGGGCATTCCGGCATGACTTGAGCGCACATCACGCAGTCTATCTCGACAATAGTACAAACCGCGGTGGAGCATGTTGTTGCGGTCTGTGGCTTCACGGTGCACGCGGTGCCACTCGGACATTCTGGGCACGTCGGCATTTGTTTTGTGCAGGCGACCCCGTCCCTCTTCACTTTGTCGACGCAATGAGCGCGTGAGCAGTTGTACATAGTTCTGGGAGAGATTTTGCATTCTTGGCCTTCCAGACATTCTGGACAAGTCGGCATGGTCATGGGACAGACCATTGGCTCCACACAAACGGCGCGAGCACATGACGTCTCGGTATCCCCGTAGACTCTGCATTCACCCGGGCAGATCGGGCACCTTGGAGGGAGCTGTGCGCAGAAGATGGAATGGCTGATGGCAAGTATTGACAAAAGTAGAATGAGTCGAAGAGTGTTGTGCATCATCTTTGCAATTTTATGCAAAAACAAGCTCAAAAATTATCGAGGAAACCCACCTTCCAATGGAGGCTACGGAAACGTAACCACAAATTCTCCTTTACATTTTACAACAAATTTTGGATCTCTTTAAAAAATGATTATCTATCAAGACACCACATATGCACGGGATCGCTTTTCTTCTGCCCAGCGGTTAGACCTACGCTACAAAAACGTATAATCTGACCATAAGCTGGCAGTGCTAGTTTTACTAATGCTTCCCAATTTCCCGAATTCACATTATATTTGCCGTGAAGAAAAAATACAATTATGGGTACAGTTTTCAAAAATCAAAAATTGTTTTAAAATTGTTTATTTTTCTGTGGGCCGTCAGGAGGAAAAACTTCGGCAGCTGAGGTCCGGTCAGCAATCCACAAACAAAACGAAATAAAATTTCACCTTTTTGCATTGGCGGCTGAACAATAAGATTTTGTACAGCCGCGTCCATAAATAAAACGTTCATAGCAAAACTGTTATCACACGTATTTGCTGATGATGTCTTTCAGCCAGTCTCTTCTCGTCCTGAATAATGCAAAAGAAGGCGCAGCATAAGACGCTCTCTCTGCATTCACCACCTGAAATGTTCAACTTCTGCCGAAATTTCCAAGAAATTACTGGAAGGTATGTACGAATTTCCGAGGAAAAGATCCGAAATTTCGATGAAATTTCACCTTTGCCAAGAGGAATTCGCGGAATTGCTGTCCGTGATAAAAGATGGGATTATGAGGAATGAGCGGGCCAAAAGGCGAGACGCCAGATTTGCTGACAGTGGCAATTCTATATCTCACCACTCTGTCCTCCCCCTTGTTTGACGTTTTGGTGTCACCACTACGAATGTCAATGTCAAAGTGACAGGTGATGTACCTGTCGATGGAGCTGGCAAGTGTCACGCTGGCAAAAGGGCTTTCGGAGGGGGCGGTGAGGTCATGCTTCACGACCTGTGTTGGTCAGAAAATCTGCTAAATATGACAATTTAAATAAAATTGTACCTGCACTACGATATAGACATGATTAAACTTTGATGCGATGGAACTTGGCACAAATGGAGTGCGATCTCCATCTTGGAAAATGATGACCACCACATCATTCCTGTGGCCTATGAGTTTCGATCGTCACACATTTTGTAACATCAGAATGAAGATTACCCAATGTGTCTCTTCCTCTCTATTTGTTGCATGTTTACTGTGGAGAAAGGCAATAGCGTGGACACATGATACATCACTTCATAAGAGGCGATCTGTGTCGCCACAGAATGAGATCCGGTAGTATCAGCTGCTGTTATCAGAAACGTATGAACGGATGTCTAAGGATATATCTCACTTTTCACATCTAATTCACCATCATAACCGTTGTATCCTTTAAGGACAACACGATCGCCTATCAGATTGAGGAATCGTTCAAAATCAGCCGAGCCATTGCCTGGAAGTGATCAGACGAACACTACCACAATGGAAAATGTGACGGCTGATTAAGAGGACGTACTGTTGGAGAACATCTCATCGTCGGCGGTTTGTCCCTCTTTGCAGTAGATTATGCCAAATTTATAATGGTGATGGATCAACCGATTCTCTAGATGGGCCAGATCTTGCTTTAAGCTTGCCTCTTTACACTTCCACGTGTCAATATGAACCATAATGTCCTCAACATCCTACCTCTTTAATGCTTATGTTATTGATATCGGGAACCAGAGCTTTAATACTGTTAATCATGGTGGTGCGTGATTTACTGTGAGGTATAGAGAGGTGAAAGTCTCTCTTGCGGGTGCGGACCATTGCTTGCACCTGTGTTAAATTGAGGAAAGACAATGTCAATTGGAAATTTACCTCATTGTTTCTTCCCTTTCTTCCAGTGAGGATTGAAATGATGACTGGTTCCGCAGGGCTGTGATGTGAGAGAAAGTTCATGTGTTCTGAAAGAGATGAATATGGATTGGGTTCATCAACGACTCTACCTTCATTAAAATAATTAGTAGCGTAAGTTGGGCCATTTTCATCTGGTCTTTCGAGCTCAACAGGTATCTGGCTCTTTCTGAGATCTGAACCAAGTTCAACTCTAAATCCTGGGGTAGGTATGATTGCTGGAGGTCGAGCAGGGTCAATCACAAACTTATCGGAGACAAATTGGGAGGGATGAAGAGGTAAGTTGGGTATAGATGGAACATCATTTGGCACTGTTAACATCAATCTTGCAAGCTGATGACAGCCATACCATTTCTCGCAGAGGTAGGTGATCGTTGCATTGTCTCTCCCCAGCAAGGCATTCTTCTGAATGTTTCCTGCTGAAAGGTGTTGTGAGTAGGAGATCTCAGGTGTTTGTAGACAGAAAGTTGACAGTCGCGATTTTCCAACGGTCTCGCATAGAAACACTGGTCGCTCCTTCTCGCAGTCCCATGCAGAACACCCGAAGACTCGAAAGGTTTGTCCGAGTTTGGACATCGTCATTGGGGGTGATAAGATGAATGATCAACAGGAAATAGAATCAATGAGAACAGTCATTTTAGCTCTTGTAGCACTTGGCGTGGCTTATTCATGCAAAAACAGTTTCGATCAAATTCGTTGGCACACGATCAACAGCAAAGATGGAACATCGTCCATCTCATATCAATACTTGGATTCACTTTTGACGTCATCGTTGATGAAATGCATTTCACTCCCAGTGAACTGGTTTTGGGCTTCTCAAAAATTCCATCTTGCGCCCTTAATAACTCTTTTTATTAAACTGGAGGTGAGGATTGAGATGAAAAAATGTATGATGTGATGAGAGAATCAGATGTCTCGAATACCTCTTGAAGAAACCAGCACAGCTCATAATTTATTCAATCAACTATTCATACCCATCTCCATCACTTTTGGATTTGGGCCAGCCTTCGGGCTATTTTTATTTCTGAGCTGGTACAATGCGAAGGGGGGAGGGACAGCCTCTCCCACTACAACACAGATGTGTCTGTTTACAATAGCACAGCTTTTCGTTCTGATCTTGAGGCAGGTATGTACACTTCAAAAAATATAATTATTTATTAAATTAAAATTTTATTTTTTCACAGAAAACAGCAAAGATCTTTCCTTTTATCTAATTCGAATAAAATTAATTCTTTTAGTTTGGTGAAAATGCAAAATTTTTGTTGGCGGCATATTACGTGATCCTCCACCTATTGTCTACATCGACAGTCAGACGTTCAGAAAAAAATAACCCCAGCTCGCGGGAGAGAGGAAGACGGTTCAGTAACAGGTGTGGAAATCATCTGGTTGTCCTGACTCATGATTGTAGATTCTTAATGGTTGTTGCATTTTTAATGTCGGTACATTTCTGGCACACGTACAACGCCTTCGCTTACCTAGAGAAGGTAGATCTCCGTGAAATCTCACAGTTGACACGTGTGAAGGTGAAGCATCTGGAAGATGTCGGCGAACAACTGTCTTTCATGTTAAAAATGTCGACGATCCACACCGCTCAGACCGCCATCACGGCCGACACGATTTTTTGTGGAATTTTCATCGCATTCGCAGGACTGAGAGACCTGCGAATTCATTCCATTCTGTGGATCTTCTTGTCACCTTTCATCTCGCTTGCGGGTGAGATTTCGCGACTTCATTCAATCGGAGATTTCGTTGATAGACATCAAGAAATACGAATGTCAATCTGACAGATTTGACGTTTTTCCGTGTCGGGAGATTTCCCGAAGTTCTAATTCATTGAATTCGCAGGTTCGTTGGGGTTGATGTTGGTGGTGAGAGAAGTGCTGGAGACATCAGCTCAAGCTCCAAAAAAGATAAAGAAAAGAGACTGATTATCTCAACAGTGTTATCATGCTCTATTGTCGTGACTTAAATGTCACACCCCATCACCAAGGCAATATAGTTCAGTTGCCTTGGCCCAACAGGAAGGGGCACTTTATTTGGTTGTTATTCTTGAACAATACTTGCATCATACTTAGCTATTATGGCTCAGAAAATAAAAAAAGAATACTGCAGGTTACAGAGATTAAAACCAGGTTGCACTGTCAATGCAGAGCTGTTGATTCACACAGACAATAGACTGGATGTGATTCTCTATATATGCATTCATGATTTTATCTATAAGTTGTATTTGTTTCTCTTAAGACCACAGAAATTTACGTTGTATATATAGACAAAAACAAAACTAAAGAGTGACAAAACAACAAGAAACGAGAACATGTTCGGAACATGTTCGGAACAATTAACAAAACAAAAACAAAACAGACATAAATTATTTATGAACAAAACAGAACAAGTGAAACAAAACATGAACAAGAAATATGTGTTTTGATTTGTTCCAAACATTTTCAAAACAATTGACGAGCCCTCCCTTTTATTTTTTTTGACAAAGGGCAACCACTTCTGGTACACTTATTGAGGTTGCTATGTTTAATTATTAATACTTAATTTAATAATAATGAACTGGCTACCTGGGCATGAAAGAACATCTAGAGCCATTTGCGCAAGAAAGTGGAATTGACTGTGTCTCTTTGCCTGACCAATCCAAAAAGCAATTAGATTGATTCTCTCTTTTCCCTGCATAATAGGTGCTGCATCAAGCCACTGGGAGATAAGGCTGTTTCTGGTCATTTTCTTTGCGCGTTGTGCAGTTCATTGATGGATGTAAAACTGTTCAAATTATTTTAAAAAAATAATAAAGCACTTACAGATGACAAGACAATACATTTCACTGTTGTCAGAGAGACTGAACTATTTTCTATAGACCACCAGAATGCAGTGAGCGGCAACCAAGATATTGTTAGGAGTGACTCATGCTACTGGAGATGCAAGGTCCTAGGGGAAATCCAAAGACAGAAAAAGAACCCAAGAAAGAAGAAGAAACTCAAAGACAGCTGTTGGGGTTTGAAGCCGCTTCAAGTGCGGATTTATTTAAGCACTTT
>MZNV01002717.1:0-19406 GCA_002081555.1 Protostelium mycophagum | reverse complement strand
TAGTGGCTTTGTTGATGGTGATACCAAGATTATTAGATGTGCTTGAGTTGCACATGGGCCCTGGCATTTCTTCAAAAGGAGCAAAGAAAATGTCAGAGGTTTCAAGAAAAAGACCAACTTAAACTCCAAAGTTTATGTGTTTGGCTTGATGGATACATTTGGACGGTTAGTGAGGGCTACAAACCCTAACTGTTGAAGGGGGCACATACAACGTCCTCAGTTCTGTCCTGAATCGGATCAACAAGTGGTCAACCTTAGTAACCTACTGTTATGATGTGACATTTAAATTGTAAATAAAATAACAAATGCATTGCAAAGATAAATGCATTTTTGATTTTGGAATTGTAGATGATTGTAATTACGCACATAATTCACAATCAATTATCTCGACTTCAAATCACGGAAAAACACAGATTCTAATTGTGCATCTTAATGTGATTCAGCTTCAACCCCCAACAGCCGTCTTTGAGTTTCTCTTTCTTTTATTAATTTCTTTCTTTGATTGTCCTTCTTAGATCTTTGCAACAGTATCAGAAATGCAATTACCTGATCAAAGAGGAAATGGAGAGAGATAAAGAAATAAGAAGATGAAACAATCCACGAACCAAAGACCTTCCAAACCGTCGGAAGACTTCGAGTGTTTATTTACAAAACCTTGGCGCGTTGTAGACCGCGGACTTATTCCAAACCGTCGGAAGACTTCGAGTGTTTATTTACAAAACCTTGGCGCGTTGTAGACCGCGGACTTAGGGAAATGCGCAAGTGCGCATTTCAAATGTTTAGAGCTATAGGTAAGGGTCTATGCCCTCTATAGACACCAAAATAGAACAGAGATGAGAATTGATGAGTTCATAAGATTTGATGAGAGAATAAAAAGCCGCTATGCAAGCTAGAGCCTGAGAGGCCTGTAGAGCCCCATAGAGGCCTATCAGAAATGCAATTACCTGATTGAAGAGGAAATGGAGAGATAAAGAAATAAGAAGATGAAACAATCCACGAACCAAAGACCTTCCAAACCGTTGGAAGACTTCGAGTGTTTATTTACAAAACCTTGGCGCGTTGTAGACCGCGGACTTAGGGAAATGCGCAAGTGCGCATTTCTGACAACTGCGGACACTATGGGACTACAAGCATCAATGCAGAATCATTCAACTACAACAATGATGGGGATTTAAGATCGTTGCTCATCTTACAGGATGTCTTAGACGAATCTATAAGATGCAGAACACTCCTGCAAACCACCAACTATGTCTCTGTCTGCAATGTAACAGGACCCAGATACATCCACCATTGCCTCTATCTGAGAATGAGCGCATTTGTACACTTCCTGATGGTGCCATTCTAAGGCAGATTGCCTTTGACAAGAGCAATCCAAGGACCCTCTATCAGAAATGCAATTACCTGATCAAAGAGGAAATGGAGAGAGATAAAGAAATAAGAAGATGAAACAATCCACAAACCGAAGACCTTCCAAACCGTTGGAAGACTTTGAGTGTTTATTTACAAAACCTTGGCGCGTTGTAGACCGCAGACTTAGGGAAATGCGCAAGTGCGCATTTCCTTAATATAAGCATGATTATCTCTTGATAGCCACATAATAATCATATACAGCTAGGACTTAAACACAACATAAACACGAAAGAATGGACACCGTGGTTCTCTATCAGAAATGCAATTACCTGATCAAAGAGGAAATGGAGAGATAAAGAAATAAGAAGATGAAACAATCCACGAACCGAAGACCTTCCAAACCGTCGGAAGACTTCGAGTGTTTATTTACAAAACCTTGGCGCGTTGTAGACCACGGACTTAGGGAAATGCGCAAGTGCGCATTTCCTTAATATAAGCATGATTATCTCTTGATAGCCACATAATAATCATATACGAAGAATATCAGAAATGCAATTACCTGATCAAAGAGGAAATGGAGAGAGATAAAGAAATAAGAAGATGAAACAATCCACGAACTGAAGACCTTCCAAACCGTCGGAAGACTTCGAGTGTTTATTTACAAAACCTTGGCGCGTTGTAGACCGCGGACTCCGAAGACCAGATATTAGACCTTTGTCTACTGCGCCTCTAACCGAAGGGTTCAAGGGCACAGTCTTCAGCCGAAGGGCTGGCATAGGCTCAGAAGCCCGCATAGAGGTCGGCGCCTCCGTATCACTTGACATTTCTAATCAAAAGAATGGACTTAAAGAATATCAGAAGATGCAATTACCTATTAAAAAAGAAATGGAGAGAGATAGAGAAATAAGAAGATGAAACAATTCCACAGATCAAAGACCTTTCTAACCGTTGGAAGACTTCAAGTGTTTATTATGAAATCTTGGCGCGTTGTAGACTGCGGACTTAGGGAAATGCGCACTTGTGCATTTCCTTAATAAAGTATATGATTATCTCTTGATAACCACATAATAATCATATACATGATTATTATCAATGCCTGACATTGCCCCCCCTGGACACGGCATCATGTACACCATTAAGGCATCACTTCTTACGTTGTCTTTTCACAGATGGTAATTTGTGGGTACATGTATCGTCAAGTAAAGCCTCGGCGTGTACAAGTCCGTCCTCACTAATCCAGTTGTTGCGTTTGTCAACTGGGTAACTGACCCACTTTACGAGATATTGCAAATTATTGTGATGTCTACGCACGTTCACGCAACTTGATGTTGCATGTGAGTATAGGGTCAAAAAAGCTGTTGGTGAGTGTGGAACAAACTTATTGCTCTAAATTCTTGTACAGAACTATTTCCCTGGTTTAAGCATCATGATGCTTACTATTGGAGGCAGAAAGTGTTAGATCCAATATTTCACCCAATGTGGAATGGTGGGCGGTGCTATACTAAATACAATGAAGAACAGAGGAAACATTTGTACAAGGTATTATAGGACAATGATATGGCAAACCCAACCCTTCTTCAAAGAGAATACGCAGAACGTGCTAACCACAAGCTTGGTTACACTCAGAAACATCCCCTTGCTGTTAATAAAGAGATGGTTGGGAAGATCTTCAAAGCTTGGAATTAGACATGGAAGAATGTAAGGCTTCTATTTTGAGCAAGATTTGAAAAATTGCAGGTTGACATTGAAATACACACCAAAGTAAAATCTAATTCATTTGTAAATTCTTACCGTTGTAGATATGCAGATTTCCTTGAGTGGATGAATGAGATGGATCCTCATCTTGTCCATTTTGCAACTTCCTATCCCAGAATCTATGGAAACATAGAGGGTTGTCACATTGAGGACAACAGTGTGGAAAGTGCAAATGGTTTGTGAATTTGTTGTATTATCAGTAATCTTATACAGGCTGTTCATGTTAGCACAGAAACAGCAGAAATGATTGAGGAGATTGTCTGTGTGTATGGGGTTGGTATCAAATATCTACCAGCATACTCTCTAGGTGATTTGTACTACAGAGAAATCATTTCAATTTTCTCATTGCAATAGAACTTTAACCGTGCAAGCTTGTCTTTGGGTTCATAAAAAATTGGTTTGTCAACCATTTATTTCAAACTGACTGTGGCTCAGAATTCACCGATGATGAGGAATAAACTGGGTGGAAAACTCAAGGAATTTTCACTGAATTTTCAATGAAAACACATTGAAATCCCATATGACAACATGTAATGGGTAATTTGACACCTGACAGATTTTGATGGAAATTTCAAAAGTTTTTTGGAGTTATGAAACATAGAAATAAAAAATTCAAAAAGTGTAGAATCTGACAAAAACAAGCACTCTATGATCCAAAACTTACTCCTGTTTGCTTCAGCCCTCTCTGTTCTCTTTTGGGCCTCCTCTGGAGAATCTTTGTCTGTTTCCTCTGGAGTAAAAGGCTCATTGTCAGAATCTGACAGCTCTACTGGCACCAAAGACAAGTTTCCTTTCTTTTTTGCACTTCCTATAGTTGTGAGTTTTTTATTTCAACCACAAGCACATGTTTGTACTTACTGATTCTACCAAGAGCATCTGTTCTGCTCTCTAGGGGTTTTCCTATGAGTGTGGATTTTGAGAATGGTTTCTATTCTGGAACTGAATTAGAGTTGCCTCAAAAAGCTTTTCTATAGCTGCACAATAAGATGTGTGTCAGGCATGTGATCTACATGAACAATAAAGGCTGTAAGAGTTAGTTCAAATTGTTTGCTTAATATCAATATCAATATTGATATCAATAACCTGACCTCATCGCAATTTTTCGCAAGCCTCAATCTTCAACCTACCTGATCCGCTGATCAGTTCCCACTGTTTTCCTGAGTGCAGACACATCGCATGAGATTATGTAGAATATGGTTCAGCAAGCTCTCAGTATCATCACGTCGCACATTACCAGCACGCATTAATGCGAGTATCGACTGTGCAAACTGTGGCTTTAGGCTTCACTGCTTTTAAAAAAAGAGTAGTGATCCACATTTGGATGGGAATGCAGATGCAGTCACGCGATGTCAAGAATGCTGGTGAGTGCAACTAGAACTGTTCTTTTGTTGTTTGAGGATTATCGAGTATTTTTTCGACAATGGCGGAGAAGATTATAAAACGACATTCAACGAATTTTGTTTATTTTTGTGAGATCCAAGCATGCAAAGCTCGATGTTCACATATTCCTTCATCTACAACGAGATTATCTCCTCTTTGCGTATCTCAACCAGAGGGCGACTCCAACGACGATTACGGTCAAACCTGCGCCACCCAATGCTAAGTTACGTAATGTCAACCACCCCTCTCCCTCGTTCCTGAAATGATCAGAAATTTCCCCGAAATTCGTGTTGAAAATTCACCATGGCTCTCGCAACAGCTCGGGGAGTGGTATGATGTCACCCTCTTTAGCTTCTAAGTTTCTGACGCAGTATGTATCTTTGACTTCAAAAGAGAGGAAGGACACGCGGCACGCGTCAACGCCTAGGCTCTTTGCGTGCGCTTCAATCTTCTTGCGTTGGTCCTGCAAATACGTTAATGTCAAAGTGGCAGTACAACAGACAATGTCGCAGAAACGTTTGATGGAGCCGCCTCTGCACGCATAAAGTCCATTAAGACGGAAGGCAATATTTCCATGTGCACAATACGATGCTGTTGAACTCATCTCACATTAATTTGTTGCTGTGTGGCTTTTGAAGTATTGACGATGACGTGCAGCCTCTTTCCGCCTATGGTTTGCGCGTTATGTGGGAGGACGCACTCGCTGTTTCTCATTGTGATGACACTCAAATGAAAATCCACACTCGGTCTGGATATTTCTGTATGTACCTATCATCGTTATTTTTCAACTGAAAAATGACCGTCTACAACGATGTAGATACTGACCAGCAAGGTGTATTGGTCCGGCTCGTTTCCGAAGGCGTTTGCCACAGAAGATATCATACTGACGTCACTGTCGGCAATCAACCTCTGCATCACTTTCTGTCCCAGCTCCACCTCGCTGTACAATAATCCAATCTGTAGATTTCAGCAGCACTAATTTTTGTGACAGGACCAAATCATTGAGACGATTTAATTCTTCAAGAAAATATTCAAGATGAATTCACCTCAATAAGAGTGGGGCAAGGTGGAGGGACCAGTGTTGTCTCGGGTGACTCCGTGTATCCTTTTTGAAATTCAAAAAATAATTTTGGCGGGAAAATAAAACACGTACCCAACCAGCCCAACAGACTGTACATTTGTACGGGATATTTACGCATTCCAGCTCTGCGCAAGTAAATCACCGATGAAAAACAGAAAATTATAAATTCACAAACATCATCATTGCGCGGAAACTATTCAGTGGCATGACAGCACCCGCAGTCTGTACCGTGATATTCTCTATCTACAACGAGTCAAAATGACCATCTACAAACGTGAATACAACTCACCTCTGTGACATCTTTAGATGGCCATAGAAGTAGGTTGTTCAGCCTTGCTTTTCTAACAAAATCATTTGCGCTGTCACTCTTCACAAATTCCTCAAGATAAGCGAGTTGTTTTGCCGTCATGGTGTGGATATTATTCTGAAAATTTGAATTTTGAATCTCCAATTTCCCCGCCAAAACTCACCTCGGTAGGAGGAGGGTTGATGACTTCTGGTCTCAAAGTATCGAGACTGTTGTGGCCGTAACCATATCTCCTCAATACTTGCCACACGTCAGAATACCTATCCCAAGTCATCTACAATGCTACAGAAATTTCTGAGAAATCTGACCTTCCTGATGTCGCCAGATTATTGAAGAGATATCTCAACCCTTCCGGTGTCATGCCTTGGTGGGTTACGAAGGGTTTTCCTGAAGAAGTGAGTACTTGTATTGTGACTTTGAAAATTTTCATTCAAAAACCGAGTTTAAAATACCTTCTGGTGCTTCAATCGATCCAAGTTGCTCAAATAAATCGGCCGGTGCCTCATCTTGAAAAGCGTTCTGAAAAATCTCAGAATTTTCGTTGGAGATGATGACGTCACCTTGTACATCCGCTTGAATTCAGAATGGTTTAAAGCATTGTCTCCGTCTTTATCGCTGATGAAGAAGATTCTATTTATAGCCGCAGCACATTTGTCACTTAATTCCTGTAAAATTGAATCCAATCCACCTCTTTCTTTTTTTATTGAAATTTTATTTCAAAATTTTGTAGATATTGAAGAGAATTTTGAAATATTTACCCATGTCCTGCGGTTCATTAGAGGACCAGAGGGGTACAATACTGCATTCTGAGCGTAAGAGAATACCTCTATAATGTTGTTCATGTGCTTGGCTGATGTCTCCACACACATCTCGACCTGTGATTCATCAGAACAATTCCAAAAGACTTAATGATTGTAGCTGCTTTGGTCATTACGTCACCTCATGATAGTCAGACATTAGCTGCTGTGACTCTTCATCTAAATCAGTGTTATCCTCTGAAGTGAGATCCTTCTTTGTGATGGCGACAACGACAGGTATCTTCTTCTTCTAAATATGGTGAGGAAATTGATTGTCACAGATGATCAGCCACCTCACTCTTGCCAATCTTTTGGACCAAAGGAAGCCATTTGGATTTCACATTGGTGAGAGTTTCTGTCGCAGAGGAGGCAATCACAACCACATCTGCTCTTTCAATTTCCTCGTACGTTGCTTGAGATTGTGCTTTGCCATCAGCTGAATATGATCAGCAGATGATTAATGTGCCAGAGGCCTACTATCTATGATCTCCGTTGTGACCTGTTCAGCTGAAGCAGTAGCGGGAATAGTTACGGGAGGAATCTGAGGAACCAACTGCCAATATGATCAAATTGTCATTTTAATTCATGTTCAGATCTTCACCTTAGATTGAAAATGACCCATTATAAAAGTGGTAATGAGAGAGGATTTTCCTGAACCCCCTGCAAGGTTAAATCTTTCTGAACAACTCATACCAACATGACTCTCACCATCTCCAACGACGACAATACGCACAGTTCTAGTCGGTGCTGCCTCAGGCATGGCGTAGAAAGTAGATACAAATGGGTGATCTGATCTTGTGGTGGATTTTCAACAAAAAAAAGGCGGGAAATAAAAATCGGCCAACATGACCACCGAAAACGGCTCTCAGCACACTCTCAACACAGAATTCATTGCAACACATTGTCTCTATCACACTGGTGTCCTTTCAGAAGAGATGTGAGTGCGAATTATTGACACTTCTGAAATAATCAGAGATGAAGAGTTGGGCGACATCAAGCAGCTTCGATTAGACAGGAAAAAATTGACTTCTTTAAAAGGAGAGCTTTTAAACAGTAAAAATCAACCTGCATGTCCCAGTGTGACCAATGTCTATGTGCAACATAATCATCTGAGCAGCCTTGAAGGTCTGGAGAATTTTCCAAAACTCAGGTTTTTGGCTGCCTTCAACAATAATATTAGAGAAGTACGAAATGATGAGACATCTATTTCAACACTTAATCAGGAAGGTCCACCTCGCCCAAATCCCAGGATTGAAAGTATTGGATCTTGCGCATAATGAGATCTCCACGATACCTCACGGTATGGCCAGTGCTTGCCTTGACGCTCATGTCCACAATGCTCATCTGACATTGCAGGGTGCCTCCCTCGGGATTTAGCCTTCGTCTTTTTTCAAGGCAATCCAGTCTCGAAGACACCTGATCATAGACAGAACTTGATCAAGATGTTACCACACGTTGTAGAGATAGACGGAGTGAGAGTGAACCGCCATGAGAAACTCACCGCAGGGTACAAAAGGTGCTGTGTGCATTAAATAATCATCACTAACATAATCAGGGAAGATGTACCAGAGTCAGACACAGATTCAGAAGAAGAGGAAGTTGAGAATGCAGGTCAAGACCTCGACGATCACCAATCCACTGATGCAGATAGATGATGAAGCCGTGGAGCAGTCCATGGAACACCTTCAACTTGAACGATTGGAGAGGTCGAACCGCCGCAGAGGAGAAGTTGCGTCTTCGGAAAGAAACCACCAGTGACATGTCCAATGTACGAATCAGCTGCTGTGTACTTTCAAACACCATTGTGGGTTCTTAACGTGGTTTCGTGCAATTCCCTGATGAAAGAACACCAGTGATGATCTCCGATGAAAGAAGACCACTGGTGTGGTGTTTTTTGTGTCAAAACACCAGCCAATGGTGTAAAAAATCTATTTTGGGATTGGCGGGGAGTGCGGACTTTTACAATACCGGAGCGTTCACTTCTCGAGGACTGGTTCTCATCATTCTCGCCACTCTCGTAATCTTCTCACAGCGAGCATGACCTCTTCACCTACAGTTGGATCTCCCATTCCAAGAGGATCTCCATTAACAAGGCTTGTAAGAAGACTGTCGAAGAAATTATCTCCAGCCAATAGCCATGATAATCTTGCCATGCTGGCACATCACAATAATCACCACGATGAACCACCTGAGACGATTCATTGTTCCTCCACATCTGGTGACAATATATGGTTTGATCCTCACAAATACCATTCTTTGAAGCGACTGGGCAAAGGGTATGGCCATTATAATCAGATCTCTTGAGTTCTTTTAATCAACACCAGTAATTATGGACACGTCGATCTTGTAGAGTCGAACGGTTTCAAATTTGCCTTAAAAGAACAAAAAACAAAGAGATCGGGCTTCACAGGCGAAGTGGATCTGTATGTGAAGGTGGATGTCAATCATCTTTTCACATAATCCTTGGCATCTGAATCTGTCAGGTGTCCAAAGCAGGAGACCACAAGAATGTTGCTAAGCTCTATTATGCTTCTTCGAATCGACACAAGGTGGGATCCATCGCCATAGAATACTGCGAAGGAACATGTTTAGACGCTCTCCATGGATGCCTCAATGAAGGGCAAATCAGACACATCGTGCGAGAGGTGAAGAGGATCATTTGTATTGATGAAAGATGAAAATAGTGAACAGTTCAGGCGCTCTCAGGCATAGCTTTTCTTCACTCTTTGGGGATTGTTCACAGAGACATCAAACCAGATAATGTGCGGTTACTCATCTGATCCAGCTGATTCCTACAGATCATGATCACAAGGACAGGAGAAGTGAAATTAAGTGAGTCTCCTTCATCACCAATTATCCACTCATCATGATCCATCTTGTTTTTAAAATCCTATGGCTGCATCATTTTCTTATCTGCAGCAAGTGTGTCACACTGCTTTTGTGCTTGCATTATTCACAAAATAAATTGTAGAAAAATGTAATATTTGTGCCAAAACTGCAAATAAAAACATAATGTGCCTGCAAATACCAAGTATTACCCAGCAGACACAGATTTGTACAATTTTCAAAATGAAAATAATTGCGGTAAATACCACTCTGTTGCTGTGGTAACATGTTAATGTTACCATGTATCTATGGCAACTGTCTGCTGGGTAATACATTCTTATCTTCTTCTGGACATTTGCGGCAGTTCAGATATTTATACATCTTTTTGGTGATTGCAAAACAAAAATATATTTAGTTGCAAATATTCTCATTGGGCATATTTTTGGTGGTTCTGGTATTTTTTGTACATCTTTTCAATTTTATCATGATCATCATGGCTGATGTATAAAGTCGATCTTGGCATGGCAGATGACACAAGCATACACGTTGTAGATGATCCCTGTGGATCACCACTGTACATGGCCCCCGAGCACATAAATTGCATAGATCACCCACATCCTTATGATACCAAGGTGAGCACTTCTGTTGTAGATGTCTTCTCTTGTCAGCAAAGCAAAATCAATCAATAATGAAAAAATATTTTAAATAATTAAATATTTTGTTTGTACATACGGGCATTTACAGCAATAATTATAATTTTTTGTGTACAGATATCTTGGGCATTGAGCTTTTTCTTCTCATTTTTTTTGCACATGTAAATTCCACACCAAACGTCACCCTGATGTTTTTGACAGGTCGATATATGGGCCCTGGGAATCACTTGCATCGAGCTCGCCACCGGCTACCTTCCACACTCTGAAATCAAGCGCACCGAGAAGTTAGTCACGGCTGTCACCACAGGCGGCCCCCCGACACTCTCCCTGATGCAAAGAGAACACAAACACCCACTCTTCTTTGACCAACCATTCCACGACTTCATCTCGTTATGCCTAACCAAGTCAGCACAAGACAGGCCCTCCGCACAGACCCTCTTACAGCACGAGTTTCTGAGGACGCCGACGGACCAGAGAGAATTGAACAGCCTCATCGACCTAGTCAGCAGAAAGATGGAAGAGAAGAGATGAGAGCAGGTGTCTTTGCTGAGCACTGGACAGAAGGCAGAAGCACCTCTATAAACAAAACTATTTCCAACTTTTCAAAAAGATCTTCTTCCAAGCATCAGCAGGTGCAGGAAATCTGTGGGTTGGCCATTCATTTGAACGGTAGATGTGGCGAATGATTTAAGATACTGAGAAGGCAACCAAGAATCACTGAAGGTCTAAAAATGACTTCACCTTCCTTTTGATGACAATGATCATTGTTCCACAGGAATTCACAACAATATAATCCACAGTCTCAGGACTTGGTCGAAATTCATATTGCATACACCAAAACATGATATGGGTCCAATTGTTCACAGTGCACCAAAAAGTGTACAAAATAATATAAAATAGATTTTATCACTGTAATGTGAATGTTCTCTTTAAGATCTATCCTTCATCAATATGACTTCACAACAGAAATAACACCAATTAATGTCAAGAAAGAATACGTGCGTATGAGACTGTCAAATGACATCAACTTGCTGTCATCATCCGAGTGGCGGATAGGCCCTAAAACAGGACAAGTCTTGGTCTACTCTTTTTGATGGGAAACATTGCGGACATCAAAGAACATCTAAAATATGTAACATCATTTTTACGTAATTGGATTGATTCACAATGAAAATTCAATAGCCTGGAGAATTAATATCATTCCCAAGGATAATTCAAATTCCAAAGGAGATAATATACAATAAATGGTCCTCTATTTACAATCTCTTAGGACCTGGCAGCAGCCAAAAGCTGCTTGGGCATTCCGTACTTCCTCTCATTGAAATTGTCTCCAGCGGGGCAGGAGGGGTTGTTCGCTTTGGCGACGGGAGGTCCAGCGATAAATTGGGGTTTTCCAGGGTTCCAAGGGTCTCTGTATCCATCTCCAGAAGTGGGCAGGGTTCCAGGGACCTTGACCAACTGATCACTGGGGAATGAGCCTTTAGCACAGCCAGAGATGTGGACGTCTATGCACTGGACGAACCACTCGATGGAGGGGTAGAGGTGGAGGGCGTACCACTCCCATCTGGATGAGAGTCAGTTGCGAGCAGAATTGGAGGGAAGGAACATCACCTAAGGACACATTTATCACCATTGGGAAGCCATTCGGGAATGTAAATGGGCACGTCCTGCTCGGCCCATTCTGAAAATAACTCAGAATGTTGGTACAAAATGTAAAAACTCACTCTTGCAATCATAGATCTGAGCGATGTTGACCCATTCCTTGTTCTCATCGTTAGCACCACCCTGAGAGCAGGTGACATAGATGTTGCAGTCTCCAACATGAGCAGCATTCAGATGCCAGTTCAGGGTGAAGGGCTGTCCAGCGGTAATGTTCACACGGGGGTTGGATTGTCTTTGGTTTCTGCAGATAAAGTCGCTCTGCCAAAGATTAGCTGAGGTTTTGAAGAAATCGCTCACATTTGATGGACCCGATACAGGTCCGTTATCGGTGACCATAGGGTTAAGTCCTAACACTTTCCATCTGGCATCTGGCTTGATCATGTAGCCGTGTCCAAAGACACCGGCGATGACCAGCATAAATACGGCAGCTACTCGAAGCATTTTGGCTTGAAGTGGGCTGGGGCAGCTGTGAATGATGAACCGACACCAACAGAAAAGCGGGTCGACATTTCCACCTCAAATCCGACATGGCAGTTCTACCCGTGAAGTTCACGGTAGATACCGCGTGTGCAGAAAGTGTCTGTAAGCTTTCAGATTTCACGCAAATGCAAATCCTGGCAGACTGGCACAATTTGACAGCTTCTCGTTTGCACCTGGAACAGTGCAGCATAAAGACATAAAATGCACAGCAATAATTCGTTCTGTGTTTAGTTTTTCTCAACATACGTTGGCAAAAATGGATTGGATGCGGCCGGGTTTTTACGATTTGTACAGAGGTTGTCGATATTACGACGATTGTCGACGTGACAGCTCGTCCCGCAACCCTCTGAGCTCCAGAGCGTACCGTGCTCTCAACTACAATTTTCAGCATCTACAACGGCCAGATTGATTGTGACATGATGAATTACCATGGAAACTTCTCGCTCTTCTATCTCTTCAATCATTTCAAAAGCTTCCTTCCGTAACGGCTCTATTTTTTCCTTCACCTGACATTTTTCAACCCAAAACATTTGGATTTATTTTTCTCATGAAGATATAGGATCAGATCTTACCTCTGCCGCAAACGCGTCGTCCACCTTTTTGCGCATTTTTTCCAGGTCAGAAAGAGACAAATTATTCCACTGCTGTGAAGGTCAGGTTTGATGTTTCTGAGTATTGAAGAGATCCATAAGTTTTGTGGAAAAAGGTGCGGTAGTAACCGTAAAAACGTGGTATGGGACAGCGGTTCAATCTTGCCTCTTGAGAGTGCGTTATTCGCAGCTCTAGTGGTCATGGTGGAAGACCATTTTTAGATCTCCCAAAGCAACAAACACTGGAATCTTCGCGGAACAAAATATTGCGGTAAGGTTACCGCAAAGTTCACGTTAGGGATTCTGTTCCACAAATGTTCCCAACGTTCCCAAAACGTGTTCCTTCACATTCTCCCCAACCAACAAAAACACCAAATTACAAACGATATCTCATGAGACAGCAGTTCTACCTCCTTCAGAGTTCTATGGCCATTCCTCGCGATTTGAAAGGCAGCTGTCCATCTCTCCACCTACATCTCGTCAATTCCCCAGATGAAAACTTGATTCAGAAAAATTGTCAGAATTTCTCATTTTCATAATTTTCTGATTTTTCTAAAATTTGAAGAATTAAATCACACGAATTTTCGAAGAAATGTCACCTCTTCAGTGCTCTCTGCAGACATAATCCACACTCGTGTCGCCGTGACCAGCCTGAATATATGTTTTTTCTTCGCTTTATCAACACCCAGTCTTTCCACTTGAGTTATGCTGTTCACGGGTATCTTTCCTTGGAGATGCGCCTTTACATGTTAGGGCATGAAACGTCTGGTTTGCTTCATATGCTATTTGGGTGTTGGGACTTTGCCAAGATGCGTCGTATTTCGAAAGAGAAGACGTCATGTAAACACGACGTCAAACACCAGAATAGAGCACAGAGGTTGAAATCAGTCCAGGGTTGTGTGGCAGATAAGAGAAGCATTATAAACACTCACCGTGGAGATGTCCACTCGCGGATTCGTGCCCTGAACAAGATTAGTTGATTAGATTAATTATTCTCTTCGATCTTCTGACGAAAATGTAGGGAATCCCTGAAGAGAATCTGAACAGAATTTGACAAAATGATCTCACATCTGAGATCTTATAGTATTGCAGCTCTTCACTCGTCAATATACACCAACGCTTCTTCCACCTAAGCAGGTATTAGTGATAACTAATGTTCATAATACTCACGTCTTGATACGTCCTCCTTGTTTTGTAATGAATCCATCGCATAAAAGAGGAGGGGGCGCCTTCACAATCGTCTGCAACTCGTCAGATCTTAATGCCAGAACGAAACTGACCCTGTCTTTATGAACCGTGATCCTTCTTAATGATCCATAACCTGATAAAGTATTTGTTGTAGTTCGAGGTGCTGGTCTTTTGCTAACCGATTTCGACATGATCGTTTTTGTCTGTTGTGTTTCACGCGAAATGGACACACCTGTCATACTACAACACAATATATATTTCGCCATAGAGACACAAAACTCCAGCAAAATGCCCCTCTGTGGAAACTCCTGTGGCTCTTCAGTCCTGCGAGACAGGTGCGCATCGTCTGACAACAGATCTTTCACCATAAGTTTATCTCTATCAATAGTTTAGATGGGTATATTTTCAGTGAGGCACCTTTCGAGCGTGGCATCTGTTGTCCTCAAGTCCTCGCTTTTGTTTTCTATCAACAGTTGGAGTCTCTTCTCTTCTTTGAATTGTCGTTTTTGACGGGAATGTCATTTGCTTTTTTTGAGGTATTATTAGAACTACTTCTCCTGGAGAGGTGGCCTTTCCCTTGCCAGTCTTTTCACCCTTTTTATCGTGTCCAGGTCTCTTCTGAACGACTAAGAACGAGAAACACTTTTTTCACTTTTTCAGAATGAATTCAATCAATGCTAACACTGAGAGAGTTTCCCATCAGTTTTATTTTATTTTAACTGCAGCAAAAGTTGGGGTGTCAATGTGGAAATTTATCTGCTATCGTTTTTTATTTGTTTAAAATATGGGTTCAGATTTCTCCAGGTCAGGGTCAATTACAGCAGAATCCTCGCCAGACCCACACAGGTCACATTCCATAGTGAACTTTTGTCTGTTTTTCACCACCTTTTTTATTTAATTTTTTATTATCTGATGGTGGATCATGCAATGTTTGATTGCTGGTTTGCAAAACAAAATGACAAGACGAGGGACAGTTCACCTTGAATGAGTACTTGTGCACTGATATCTCATGATCGCATTCTGGGCATACGTCTGAAGTATTCAATCAGGTGTCGATCAGTCAAATGATCTCTCACGTCTGAATGAGATGTCCTCTGTGAGATCCGTCTCCTCTACCTTCTTATCTTTGGCCTGTGGCATACTGTACTTTCCGCACCCAACACAGCTGTAAGAGTTATAAGTTGTTATAATCATGTCCATTTTACCTCTTGAAATTAGGCACGAACGCTCCGGAAGAGAAGCATGTCGTTCCCTACATTTTTACTCAGAGTTAATCACATTACTATTTGGCCTACACGGTCTGGTGTCTCTTCGTTCAAACAATCACCACACATGCTGCTTGTAATTGTGAATGATGATTTCGTGCAGAAGGCGTAAGTGAGCTTGACCCACACCCTTCTTCTTCTCACATCGGATCACAAAATCGTCATCGTCAATCATGTCAACTAAACTCGATTATAAAGACCCTGCTGTCTGTGCAGAATTCAAAGAACAGCATGACAAGTGTTTCTTCAGATGGTATGCAAAAGAATTTCTGGCGGGAACAGCTACAGACATCGATTGTAATGCAGAGTGGACAAAATATCAACAATGCATCGCGGTAATTGGGGTGTTTGCCTTCCACTTCTCACACTTTTAGACAAGGTTGAAAGCAATTGACGATGAAACATTATACGAGGCGTTGAAGCCACCATCACAAAGAAAAGAGAAACAATGAATTCAGAATCACGTCCAAAATCTATAAAATGGGAAGTTTACCTTGGACACATTTTTATGTTTTTTTCAGTTCAGCAACAATTTCCCCTGCACACTTGCAAACAAACAGATCAGTGTCTGAAATGGTAAGTTCTTTTCATTTTTTTGGGAGCAAGGAAATGATGAATGATGCGATTTATGGATTTGTAAATCAATACATGCATGTTGCACTTCAATTACTGTTTTGATACAATACATCACCGACAGAAAGATCTCTTCATCATGACAAAAAGCAGTTGAAATCTGGCCGAATATTTTATCCTGATAATTAAATGTACAAGAAAATACATTTATTGTGTACATAAATATACTGGCTATCTACAACGATATGTCTGGCAGATTCCAGGAATTCAATACCACCCCGTCGTGTGCGATGGGTGACTCTGCTTCATTAAAATGAAACGGAACCCCCAGGTGCACCTCCGCCATCGCGAATGTCTGAAGCAATTAATCATTTTGGCGGGAAATTTGAATTCAAAAATTACCTTGCCGTCTCTTTGTGGAATTAGGCTGACTGATGGTTGAGTTCCCATATCATAGGTTCCGTGCTGAAGAAATGAATATGATTCTTCCCGCCAAATTTTTTTTCAAATTTTGATTTAAAAACCCACCAATATTCTGAGATCGCAACTGGTGACGATTGACCCCGTGTTGATTTGGTGCCAAAAATCTGACAGCTTCGCCCAGTTGTAGACGAGTGTATTGGGTGTGCTCTTTGGAGTTTGGTCACAGACTGCAGTGAGGGGATTTTTATTCCTTGCTTCAGTATTGAAATTAAACCCTTCGCCATGGACTTGTAATCTATTTCAATTTCAAAATTTGAATTCGTAACGGTTCACTCACATGTATATTGTGGAATTATGTGTCGACAGAGACACAGAGGGGGCGTCTCCCACGTCTACAACGCCTATTCCGAGAAGTTTTGGAGGGAAGTCGGATTCAGGCACACAAACGATGGCAGATTGAATCTTCTTATCTATTGAAAAGGATATCACCGAGGTCCAAGATGGAGATATCTTACATAACGAGGTGTCATCAGACTACAACCAGTCAGACGAACATCTGAGTTCAAAAGCCAGGTTTCACATTTGAAAATTACAGGTCATGAAAAACTTTAAAAAATAAAATGTCTCACCCTTTCCACATCAAAAGAAACTGACGAAGTTACTTGGGAATTCTGCAGGATGCACACTGAGCTGCCGGATTGCGAAACTATGACGTCAGTGGAAGTTTGACAGGTGTCATGGTGATTGTAGATGGAGATCCTACCTGAATTTTGGTAACTCAATTGTAGAGCGCAATCTGAGGTTTCAAAAAGATGAAACAAAACGGTTTCATTCTTCCGCGAAAATTCCATGCAACTTCCAAACGATTTCTTGATTGAATTATTTTCTGAGAATTTTCCGGTAATATTCGTGGAAAGAGTGATTAATCCTCGCTAAAAAGATGAGAAAGTAATTATTCTACAACTCTCACCTTGTCCTTCACCAAATTTGAAATTTGAAAATTCCCGCCATCATCGCTGAGGATGACCTGGTCTGCCAGGCCACTAACGGATACAACACGATTTGTCAGATAAATCTCCGCACTTCCCTGGGTTTCAGCCCGTCCCTTCTGAGCCAAGCACCGAATTTCGGCGAAATTTCCACCCCGATATGTGTTGTAGACGACACAAAGAGAGCCAGCATCGTTGTAGAAGGAGTATAAAAGTGGTGATGAGGACTGTTCTGTGTTTGGAATTCGGTTGTTCCAACCTTTGTGGGAAGAGCTCGCTGTGTAAACTGTTCTATTTTTAGTTTCTCATTATTTAATAATTAATTGATCATTTTATACATCTTCATCACCGTTATTGATTTTGTAAATGCCACAGATTTACGATTGAAAAATATTATTAATTTAAATTGATATTTCCAGAAGACATCACCTTGGAACATGACAGGATCTATGTTTATCGCGTAGAAAAATCCCGCCTTCTGCGAGATACCTTTCTCTATGTATGCGTTCATGGAACTCAATAGGACTTCCTGCACATCCGGCTCCCAGGTCAAAAAGGGCCAGCGGCTCTGTCTGCGAAATTTGGCTGAAATTTCGTCAGAAAAGGTAGGGAGAAGTGGAGTGACTTACCATAGCCGATGTATGCGAAAATGTCAATGACGAGCCGTGGGCTTCGCTATATACACCATCATTATTCTCCCATAATCATTATTTTTCAAAAAATTTCAATTTTTTATTTTTATGATTTGAAAATTCGAAGAAAATTCTGAGAAGAATATCAAGAGTATTACATGGAGCACAGGCTGATTCCATATTTGAAAACGAGAGGCACCATCACAATTATCGCCAAGAGCAGCGCACGCCGGATCCCTATGTTTCTCATTTCCCGCCATTTTCAGATTTTTAAATTTCAAATACTCACGAGTGCACGATATACGTGGACACTAACGGCTGCCAGCGGTTGCTGAGACATTTTCGTGATTGAGTTCGACCCCCTGGTGTCCCGTCCCCGTCAATGATCAGGGTCACTGCAGAATTTCAGCGAAATCTCGTGTACAAATACTCCAGTGAAGCTCCTGGAATATTATGACTCACCATTGAGGCCCAAGTTGTAGATTGTGGAATTTGCCTGTTCAATAAATTGATCCACAAGAGAGAGCCAATTCTCGGCCATCGTAGAATTTCCATCGCAGACATCAAAGCTGTACAAAATCAGAATCCAACCTTCGCTCACACGTCATCACCTGCTCTGTTTGAAACACAATGCAATGAAGACGCCATTATCTCCCTATTTGTTGTGAGGTTAATTAGTAGAGGATCGAATGTACTTGGAAGTATTGTCTATAAAGTGGATCAGCCAGGAAGGAAATGAGATTGCCGGTTGTGTTGTAGGCTGTCTGTTCGATGACTGGGTCATCATGAATTAGGAGCTGTTAAAGATTAGCTTTGACTACATCAACTGAACACCTACCAGACATCCCCTGGAATCATTTCTGGATGAAAGAGGTATATTCTGTTGAACATTACAGATAGACAGGTCTGGCTTCATCTGAGAGCCTCTTCCTTTCACAGGATAATTGATGTCTATCTTAAACCATTTTGCCCCCTTTCTCAACGTCTGTGGCCATTGTCGCAGATCATCCCAACTATGTATCTGGTATCCTGGAATTTTTTGAGAGGATTATAATCCTATCCTATTACCTATAGTATCTTTAATGTGTGGATCACCAATCGCTGTGGCAAAAATGAGCCAGGCCGACCAGAATACTGTGGCCAAGATCACATAGACCAGAAGAGCTTTCCCAACATAGCCGCAACAAGCACCACATTTCGCCATGTGAAGATCGTCCTTGCCGGCGCTTCCGATGTGAGGGATTCGTTCGGTTACGTTTCCTTGAATTCCTGAGAGGTTTTAGGGTTTTAGGGTTTTGGGGGTTTAGGGTTTGGGGTTTGGGGTTTTGGGGTTTAGGGTTTAGGGTTTTAGGGTTTAGGGTTTAGGGTTTTAGGGTTTCGGGGTTTAGGGTTTTAGGGTTTAGGATTTTAGGGTTTAGGGTTTAGGGTTTAGGGTTTTAGGGTTTAGGGTTTTAC
>MZNV01002709.1:0-11465 GCA_002081555.1 Protostelium mycophagum | reverse complement strand
GACCATTGTCTACATTGTGTGATTGTGTTATAGACATATTCTGACACTTGCTGATGTGTCATGTGACTGAGCTCTGTTTGTACCTACTACATAATATATGAATAAACAATGATGATGATAATGTGCCACATCACCTGTATGTCTGATACAAGCAAATCTTATATACAGGTTGCACAGCAGGTTAAGAACAGTATAATGAGTCTGATGGTGTCTTCACTGATTCTTTGACTGGCTTTTTTGCAAGAGTATAATGTGGTTTCACTTGTGTGTTTACTGACACAAATGCAACCATCCTTTGATCTGTATGAAGCTTGCTCTGAGTAGACTAATTTGTTGCTGTGACACTCTGAATTGGACTGATCCAATTTGAGGCTTAAGCTGAATTGGATCCAATTTGTGATCAGAGCTACATTTCACATATCTGAACATATGTAAATTTTATTGAACAAGTACAATATCATTGAGATGTATTTTATTGAATGTTTTCATCTAAATAATCAATATAATTGAAAAATAATTATTGCAACAATCTACAACTGCAAGGAAGCTCTGACTGACCTACAAGCTGTCAGTAAGTCTGCACTCTACAGAAGACAGAGAAAATGCTCAAAAAACAGAGACAAGACAATCAGTAAGCCTTCTTTATCATTTTAAAGTAGTATGCACAGAAATGAAGCTGATTCTGAGGTGTCAGAGAGCTATATTTTTAGAATTTCCAAAGTGAAAGTGAAGCAGAAGATTTAGCTTTAAAAGATATGGAGGAAGATAATAATGAAGAAGAATTTAACTTACAAAGTGGGTGCTCTGGCCTATCTTCTCCTGGTTCTAAAAGAATTGAGATTCTGATATGGCTACAGAACTCTACACTATACACACATCTTAACTGATCACAATAACAAAATTTCTGAGAAAATTTTATTATATGTTTGATTCAAATTACAGAGTTAGTGGGAACTAACTATGTACCCATTGAGAGCATCATTCCTCTGAAAGAGTGCGGAACTGACCAAACCGCAACTAACAGACTGAATTGGCTGTTTGAAGAACTTTGCAAAATATTTCAAGACCTGAGGTGGAGTCTGTATTCAGAATCCAAACCTTAGTATACCATATTAATATCTTACGCAGATTCTTCCCAAGTTCGCTCAGCGGAATATCTGTCAAGAAATGTCTTCATTCGTGTCAACCGGAAAAAAACCGGTCAATGGCTGACACCCTGTCATGACACTTGATAGAAATTCCCGTCCGTGTCCGTTCTCAATTCAATTTTCCGATGAAGTGTCAAAGGCGGCAGATTTGAGGAATGACGGCAGATCAAGCCGACACGGGTTTCCATTTCATTCCGCTGAAAGAAGTACACACCACATCATGAGGTCCATCTTTATCCTCTGTTGTCTCGCTGGCATTGCTCTTGGTTATAACCAGACATGTCTCGATCAGAGATTAGATGATGTAAAAAACAGAAGAGCACCTCTAAAGGGAGTCAATCTTGGGGCATGGTTTGTCATGAAGGACTACGACGGCCAGCTGAAGGTTTGCAGGTTCGTGGTGGAGTCGTGGATGACTCCGTGGTTATGGACTGATAATGGGTGTGATTTGAATTCTGTCCACGGACAATCCCAACTCGAGCAGTGTCTTGGAACAAAAGCTCAGGCGGTGAGTCGAATTCATCGAGGATTAAGATGACCGAATGGCAGGTGTTGCAACAACACTGGAGCACTTACATCACAGAAGAAGACTTCAAGCAGATTGCTGCTCAGGGACTCAATTCCGTGCGACTTCCTCTCGGTTGGTGGCAGATCTATGACCCTCTGGTAAGCCATCAGTAGATTCAGAAGATCTAACTCTTGCAGGGCGGAACAGGCAGTCTTAAAGTGGATCCCAGGAACTTCGTTACAGGAAGTCTCCAATATGTCGACCTCGCCTTTGTGTGGGCAGCTAAGTATGGAATCGGAATCATGCTCGATATGCATGGTGAGCCATCTTATCTTTTCGAGAATAATCCCTTTCGCATATTTCAGCTGATCCTGCGACAGCTGCTCCCGGAAGCCAGAACGGAAATGATCATTCTTCTCCTGGCACGAATGGACAACGTTACTTTGACCTCTATACCGACAACACCGACCAAGCGACGGATTCTGTCTCAAAATTCGCAGCGAGATATGCAAATCAGACCGCTTTCATCGGTTTCTGTCTTCTAAATGAACCCGCTTGGACTAACAATGGCGACTACAACTTTGATAATCTGAAGAGGTCAGAATCATCTTCATATCATTCTCGTTGAGGTCGTTCATCTGACTAATGGCCTGCAGTTATTACGTCAACAGCTATAAAGCAGTGAGACAATTCAGTAACAACTCCATCATCGTGATTAACCCTCTAATCTCGGGTCCCGTCCAAAGTGGACTCGAAGACATGTGGACAAGTTTCATGAACCCACCCGAGTACACAAACGTCTACATGAGTCTCCACTTCTATCTGTGCTTTGTGAGTTGGACAGAAAGAAATCCAAAATGACAGCTGACAGGGAGGTGTGGGCGATGTGGACGATGATCGTATCCGACACGTGACTGATGGCTGGGGTCAACAATTGATTGCCTACAACAAAGTGAACCCAAAGCCAGCCGTAATTGATGTGAGATTCTTTCTGAAATATTTTTTCTTGAGCAAAATCTTTTGGATGCTGAGCGTATACAGGAGTGGTCTCTTTGTGGTGTGTCGACACCTAAGATCTTCATGCTCGCTCAAGCTCAACTCGCGGTGAGTTCCATCTTTTATTCGATGGATTTATTTCTCTGACTGGTTGTAGACGTACGAAAATGCCACAGGGGGGTGGCAATTCTGGTCGTGGCAAAATATCACGAACAACAACGTCTGGTCGATGAAGAATGCTTACAAACAGGGCTTCTTGACCACCCAATCATCAGGGTTGACAAACTGCAATGATGGCACTGCACCCATAAGTAGCATCCCAACACAGGCTTGGCCTACACAGTGAGTTTTCTTCGAAATTTACGCTGTAGATTTACAACGAGACTGAAAGAAGACAGGGCCCCCGTACCGACATCGCAGGTTACGCCTTCGACGTATAGTGTTCCCACGGGCCCTGACACCTCATGTCTCGCTGACAGGCTGGCGAGCGTCAAAAACTATTCTGTACCTCTGCGTGGTAAGTGTTAAAATTCAACCGAAAATTCGCTGAAATATCAGGTACATCACTTGCTGGCTGGTTCGCTCTTGACAGCTTTTTCGCTCCCAAATTGTGGGATGACAACGGTTGCAGTCAAAATGATAACCCTGGCACAATCACCCTGACACGTTGCCTTGGTAACAGAGCTGGAGCAGTGTTATCTAAACATTGGTCCACTTTTGTGACAGAATATGATTTCCAGAAGATGTCTGTACTCGGCCTGAACGGTGTAAAGATCCCCGTGGTAAGTCTTAAATATTTGTGCCGTTGTAGATGACATACGAAGGGATGGTGGATGATTTATGATACTGTCGGTGGAGCATCATATGGGCAACCATCTGTTGGAGACAGTGATTACATAGTGGGGTCATTAAGATATCTCGACAAGGCGTTCAACTGGGCCCAGAAGTGGGGTATCGGGGTTGTGCTTGACATGCACGGTATGACATATATTTTATTATGTCATCTGAAATCTGACAGCCGTTCCGGGAGCACAGAACTATAAGGACGGCTCTTCTCCTCCATTCAGGGGTGGACTGTACTGGTGGCAGTATTCCAATAATGTCGACAGAGCTGTCGACAGTCTACAAAAGCTGTTCCTGAGATACGCTGCACATCCCGCCTTTTTAGGCGCAGTCTTATTGGACTCTCCCGACGGATCAGTAGACCCCAGCGTACTGAGGGGGTAATTCTTGTCGAAATTTCACGGAAATTTCTGACCCCGCCAGTTACTACAACAGGGGTTACGCTGCAATGAGATCCTACAACAAGAATTCGTTTGCCATTATTTCCCCCCAAGGAGGCTCAATAGACGACAGCTGGAGGGCCTTCATGCCGTCCTCTCAGTACCAACATGTCTATATGGCAACACAGTACTACCAATGCTTTGTGAGTTCCCAGAATATTGATGACGTGTGATGACATCATACAGGGGGATATCAACAAGAAGACAGATGAGGAGAAGATCGCATATGTATTATGGGATAGAGTACACGATCTTGCTTATTTAGCATCTTCAACAAATAAGTCCATATTTGTAGATGAGTGGACCGGATGTGGTGTGTCACGTGACCGTGCTGGGGACATGATAAAGGCACAAGTACAGGTGACATTCTACAACGACCATTTTATGTCTTCAATGCGTTTTCTGACAGATGTAGATGCTCCAAGGAGCGCAAGGTGGGTGGACTTTCTGGGCCTGGCCTTACCTGAACAACAACGACCAATGGTCTTTACAATCCGCATTTGACTATGATTGGATCTCCAGAGGGGACACGGGTCTCCCCCTCTGTAACGTTGTAGAACTATCTCTCACCACAACTGACGTCACCGGTACGATGCCACCCGTGTCGGAATGCCCGATCTGTGACACGCTGACCGCATTATACAACCAGGCAGGAGGTATTTTTCGAGGAATTTTATTTGTAGTAGCTCAATAATAACATGATCAGGGTCAGAGTGGTATAACGCTTTGAACTGGAGGTTTCCGATAATGAGCAGTGCGGATTACTGCTTCTTCGATGGGATCTATTGTGATTTCGAAAACACATTGTGGAAGATTGACTTCACCTTCAACAACCTGATCGGTGAGCCCGGGATCCTCCGTCTACAACGATGTAGTACTCATGTGTTTAGGAACTCTACCATCTAACCTTGGCAACTTGGTGGATCTACAAGAGATGATTTTTGACAGCAATCCGTTGTTGGTTGGTAATCTGCCAGCATCCGTTGGAGCGTTGACAAAGCTCACCAACATTGTCATCAGAAACACCGGGTAATTCACCAGATTTTCCCCGAAATTTCGCATAGATTTCTGAGTATTTCCATTGATGATGACAGGATGACTGGACCAATTCCTGATACTTTTGGCAATCTACAATCACTCACATATCTTCACATGAATTCCAACTCCTTCACAGGTGATGAATTTTCGCCGAAATTTCCGATCACGTGATCTGACCGTTGCAGGACCTCTCCCGGCATCCTTAGCCAATTTGAAAAATTTGACCACTTTTGACATCAGTCAGAACAATATCGGGGGAGATTTTCCTGATATCCTCAAAGACATGACTCAACTGAACGTAAGATATCTCAATCACAGTCCTCATCTGAACGTGTTTAGTATTTCGATGCCAGCAGAAACCAATTTTCAGGGAACATGCCTGCTTTGACCAATTGCGTCAATCTAGTTACCTTCTTTATCTGGTCCAACCGTCTGAACGGGTGAGTCACTCCTGATCCAGTTGTAGACTGACAGAAATTCGCAGAAAAATCCCGGAGGAGGTGTGTGGAGCCGTGATCCTGGAGACGTTACAGTTTCATACGAATGAGCTGAAGGGTGAATTACCCGCCTGTATCGGAAATATGAGAAACCTCAAAAATTTATTTGGAAGCAATAACCTCCTCAACGGACGGGTAATTCTCCGGGAAATTTCCAGGAAATTTCGTTGACAAGTGACAGTTCCCCTCGCTAGTTAACGCGACCATGTTGGAAACGTTGTACATGGCCCAGAATTTCTTCAGTGGTCCTCTGCCTGATTGTAGAAACAGTTTCAATCTTGTCGCTTATTCTTTCGCTGATTGTAATTTCAACGGTAAGATATCATAAGATGATACTATGACGTCATGATGACGTAATCAAGGACCCCTCCCGGATTTTCTCGGAAATTTCACGCAGCTTTGGAACATTGATCTGAACAATAACAACCTCACTGGAACCATCCCCGTTTCTCTTGGCAACGCACCAGCCGTAAGACATCTCTTACTGGGCTTCAATCACTTGTCTGGATCGGTATGACGTCATATCCTTTGAATTTATGTTGACTGGTTGTAGATACCCAACATCTTCTCAAAATGGACAACAATGGACCAATTGGACCTGGGATTCAACCTTTTCTCCGGGAATATTACGAATCAATTCAACTCGCTCGTCGCCCTGACAGATCTCAGGTATCGTGATGACGTCAAACACCAACTGATACAAATCCAGAGTGTCTTACAACTCATTTTCTGGACCACTTTTCTCGGTTTCGCCCTTCAAGAATCTCTTATACTTGTACGTGGCAAACAACAACTTTTCCGGGAAACTCCCTTCGTTCTCCGGACTGAGCAAATTGGGTGTATTAGACGTTTCTAATAATAGACTATCCTCTGGGGATTCGTGGGACACCCTCAGCTCCTTGACTCAGTTAGTCTACGTGAGTCCTCTACAATCGATTCTACAACGAGACTGAAATAATCAGGTTGACCTCTCAAATAACAATTTCACTGGGTCACTTCCCAATCTGGCATCCCTATTCATCTTATCCTGGTGAGATTTCCACGAAAATTCTTTGATCTACAATTTCAAATACTCCATCTAAGATAAAAAATCCCTCGAAATTTCGTCGAAATTTCCTGACCATATCAGGTTCGATGTACACTCCAACCAGTTCACCGGAACTTACCCCGCCTTCAACTCTTACGCACCCCTCGGTCACATAGATCTCAGTTACAACGATTTCTATGGCGACCTATCTGGTGCCTTTAACTATGACGTGTATTCCCAAGTCCAAACTATGCTGTTGAACGACAACCGCTTTGACGGTTATTTGCCCCCTCAGATCAAGCGTGCCATGTTGTTGAAGGACTTCGGTGAGAAGATTCGAATTGAAATTTGGCGGGAAATTTATTGACCGTTGTAGATCTGAGAAATAACAATTTGTACGGCAGTATTCCACTCAGTTTGGGCACATTGAGCAGTCTTGTCAGTTTGAGACTTGACAACAACTCGTTTACCGGAAGCATCCCTTCCCTCACTTCTCTTGTCAATTTACAAGTGAGATATCTCGACATGATATCGTATATTCACGGTTGTAGACGATCACGATCAGTAACAATTTGATGACTTCAGACCTTGTGCAACTCCTCAAACTGGCTCAGCTGACTGTACGTAAACCCATTTTATTGAAACTCACTCGTTGTAGACTGTCGACTTATCCAACAACGTCCTCAACTCTACCATCCCAGTCGGACTTTCCAACCTCAAATTCCTCCAGACTTTGAGACTCTCCAACACCAGTCTCCGTGGGAATATCCCGGAGGATTTCTGGGACATTCGTAGTCTCCAGGAGATCGCATTTGACAGCAACCAGATCACCGGCACAATCCCATACATCAACGTGAGTCTTTCCAAACTGTACAACCTTGATGACGTCATCACAGTCCGACCCCACATTCTTGAACCTCAGCTCTAACGCCTTATCTGGACCTGTCGACTTCTTGTCTTCGATGGGATCTATACGTCAGTTAGATATATCTAAAAATAGATTCAACCAAAGTCTTCCGGACTTATCCAGCAAAATCGCCCTGGTCAGCGTGGACCTTTCCCAGAATGAGCTCACGGGAAGCCCCGGTTCTTTAGCGGGATTGTCCTCGTTAATTACCGTGAACATGAGCAGAAACAGATTCAGTGGAAGCGTCCCCTCTGTTCTCGGATCTCGCAATCTTCTGGTATGGCTCGTTGTAGAGAGACAGTATTTAATTGATGTACGACAGGTCCTTGACGTCTCCCACAATCAATTGACTGACAGCAGCAATGTTGCGTTACCCTCCAGATTACAGGTAAACTTCCACGAAATTCCTCCGAAATTTCACTAAATTCTCCAGACGTGCCTCATGGACGAGAACAACTTTGACTGTCCCGTGGCTTGGTCGGCCATATCAAGATGTAATGCCAAATGCAAAGTGAACAGCAACGACAACACATCTCCATTTCAAATGAGAATAGTTGGTACTCTTTCCACTTTTGATCAAGACCAATTCCTGCGAAGCCTCGCAAAGGTGATCTATAACGTCAAGATCATTCAGATCTCTGACATTCGCAGGCTGCGAATGTGTCCCTGTCAAGATTTCAAATACTTAATACGAAGGAGGGAAGTGTCATTGTAGACGGTCAAGTGACATCTGTCCCCGCAGGGTGAGTGTCTACAACCAAATGAACGAGTTGATGACGTATTATAGAGCAAGTAATGAGGGGTCTGCCAGCAGGGTTGTACAATACCTGTCGACACCCGCAGCGACAGCTGCCCTGGCACAGAGTGGTGTGACAGTGCTCAACTACACCAGCTTCATCCCTTCAGAGAAGCGTGAGTTTTCAACGAAATTTCCTGAAACTTTCTTCTTTTCTGTTCGACAATCGGAACTTTTAATCAACTTTTACAGAAACGAATTCTTCCGGCGGTTTATCCGGTGGTGCTATTGCAGGAATTGTTATCGCCGTGTTAGTCGTAGTTGGTGTTATGGTTGCCATCATCGTGTTTTTGGCAACAAGGAAGAGGTGAAAATTCATTGAAAACTGGGTGAATTACTAAAATTTCATAGAGAAGTCATTCAGATCATGACACAGACGGTCGACTTTACAAAGATCAACTTGGGCGCGGCCAAAAAATCAGTGGTATAATTTCGTTGTTCAAATATTTCAAAGTATTTATTCGTGTAATGACCATTGTAGATCGACTACACTGAGCTCAGAAATATGGCGGTGAGTTTTCTCGGAGATTTCAGATCATATTCTTGAAAAATGCTGAGAATCTTCAGGAAATCGGTGCCGGAGCATTTGGCATAGTATTCAAAGGACAATGGCGTGATTTGAATGTCGCTATAAAGCAGGTAGATAGTATCGCAACCATATATTTTATTCAATTTTTACAGGTCAGGGCTGAACACGTGAACACCAAACAACTGTCGGACTTTTTGGGGGAGGTTGCGATCCTCCAAAACCTCCGAGCTCACCCGGTAAGATATCATGAAGTATACGTGTACCACGTGACTTACGACATACAGCATGTCGTACTTTTCATCGGAATGACCATACCCCCTCAACCCCTCACCATGGTCACGTGAGTCGAATTTCCTCGAAATCTACAGAGACTGATTCCAACAGTGAATACTGTGAAGGAGGAAGTTTATATGACTATTTGAGAGCAAACGAGTGTGATTTTGAGAGAAAGAAAAAGTTTATCGTCGGAATTGCACTTGGAATGCTTCATCTACATAAGGAGGGTGTTGTTCACAGAGATCTTGCTGCTCGTAACATCTTGCTGACCAAGCATCTTGACGCCAAGGTGATGTATTATGATAATGTCATATGTCTGACATGTGTCAGGTGTCAGATTTTGGCATGTCCAGAGAGACTGCAGCAGGGGAGAATGATGGAGCCCAGACCAACAATGCGATGGGGCCAGTCAAATGGATGGCACCTGAAGGTATTTGGTTCTATTGAAGATTTTTGCTGAATAATTTAGCCCTCAAAATGATGAAATACTCGCACAAGAGTGATGTGTGGTCATTCGGTGTTGTCATTTGGTGAGTTTGGAATTTCAAAAGAAACAGACTGAAAATTGACAGGGAGATTATCACCGTGTCTGACCCGTTTGATAATATGAGTAATGTAGAAGTCGCCATTGCCGTAGTCTCCGAAGGAAAACGACTCGATATTCCTGACACTGATACCGATCTACAACTCCTCATGAGAAGTGAGCTTATTTAGAAATTTTCTGCGCGTTTGCTAAAGAGATTGTCAGTGTGCTGGTCAAGCTCACCAGAAGAGAGACCAAATTTCTCGACCATCAACCATATCTTGACCCCATCTTCAACAGAAGACGACTTCAAGATGGATGTCTTCCCGACATCTCCACAACCGGCAGAGGTGACTCAACATTATCAGTGTAATTCTGACTCTCGTTCAGCCAGAAGTTTCGGCACAAGATCCTGCAGGAGAATCATCACCGTTGTACGCAGCGATACAGCCAAAGCCCAGACCCCAGACGAAAGAATTGAAGACATTGGACAAATCTGGGAGTATTGTCTGAGAAATCAAAATAAAGAAAGCAGAAAAAGGTTGTACACTGCGAATTGTTTTCTCGTGTTCATGTGTCGGCAACAGTGGCCCAAATATGAAGGAGATGTTCACCCTTATTATGAGGACAAGACACGCATACTCCTGGATCTCCTTAATCAAGGAACGCCCCTGATTGGCTTATCTGTGAGAGATATTGGTCTGACGTCGTGGCTAGAGCACGTGGGAAGGCAACTACCAGGATTCCTGCAGTACGGTTCTCGCACCGAGGACGCTCTGTCAAGAAGTAATAATTCTCAGACGTCATTGTGAGTAGTGGTACGTGGTTCTGTACGTTGAAATTAGCAGGTCTTTTGGTGTGGAGGAAAGGGATGATTATCGCAGAATGAAAGGAGGATACATCTCCAATGTCATGTTTTCAGAGGAAAATGCCAAAAGAGAGTGGTTGGTCATTTCTCCGGAATGGACTTCAGTGGCAGAGGTCCTCTTTGACGAGGAGTGCATATATGGTCAGCCCAAAATATGGACCATTTATGTGAACAAAATCATATCCCCTATTTCCGACCGACGCAAAAGACCGGCAGGAGGTTGATCATCCCGTATGAAGCCGGATTTGTGCAGGGCATCACATCCCGTAACAAGTGGGCCAGTGTCCATTGAGCACATGATGTTACCAATAGAATGTGGGAGATGCAGTGGAGAGAGAGGTGGGACCATTGTGATTGGGCCTTTTCACCGATTCTAGTGCAGGTTCAGAGATCTCTGCCCAGAAATGCCGGGAACACGCACAGAAGATGAAAGCTCCGTTTTTTGGCATTCCGTACGGTCAGGAGGGTGGAGATGCAATGTTTGCGTCCAATTTCACTTTCACGTGGAGTGACTTCTGCAACGCTTTTCACACGGATGGAGATGAGAGCCCTTGTTCCTACGGTATCTGGCTACCCATGACAGACAGGGGAGAGATTGCATTGAGGGCGGACGGTGAGTCAGACTCGTTCTGCATTTTGGTGGATTGTAGATGAAGCGCACTTACGTACGGATACACTTTTGTCTAATAGTATACACACACACGAATAACGTGAGATGGCAAATGTGTATCTGGCGCATTGTAGATGAAGGTGTACTTACAGAATATTCTTTTCATGCATGCATACGTCCAATTCGATCAGAAATATCATATAACTGACGTTTCCGTAGTAGGTCCGTCATTGGTGGATTTTTTTCACATTATCCTCACCGTAGAAATCCTCTGCGGCCAGGTAAATCTCTTGGTGTGGTCTGAACCACGTTAACAATCTCTCCGGCATCAGAATCTGCAGGATATGCATTGTCTGGCTTGCTAGGGTACAATGTACATCTTCTTTTCCTATCAAAATGCCCTCCACCATTTTAAGAGCAACGGGGGGAGCAGGGTCAAGAAGAGTGCGTTTTTTCATC